>JAQZBX010015499.1:0-37474 GCA_029593785.1 Cabassous unicinctus | reverse complement strand
AATCAGCCATCCTCCCAGAGTGAGTTAGTGAGTGCCCTCCTAAACCAATGCCATCTTGCCCCTCTCTCCAGTCTTTGTCTTTTAACGGAAAGACTATATATTGATTGTGATTACTTATGTTTAGATTTGTTTCTATTGTCTTATTTTATCTTTCTATTTGTCCTACCTAAATGCTTTGTTTATTTCTAATTTTCCCTCTTTTCTTATCCTTAATATAGTTTAAAACCTAATTTTTTCTGATTTCAACATTTCTACACAATGTTGGACGTTTATTTTTGTGGCTGCTATACATTTTAACATGCATTGTCCAGTTGCAAAATAAGACATATATCTATTTCCTCTAGCTCCCATGGTAATCAATAAAAGTTAGTTCATAAATTCTGATGTAGATCTTGGTAATTGTAGCAGCTATTAAATTAAGAAATTTAAGTGATGAAGTGAACAAAGGTTCCATATGAACAGGAATTGGTTATGTGACAGGTTCAAAATTGAACTCCTTTATTTCAGTGGGAATGATGGGCTTCTGATTGTGAGAAGCAAGTGGCAGCAACTAAATGCTAGAGACATGGTGACTCAATTCTATTTATAATGTATCCAGTGGTTGCATAGTTTCACTCTATGTCGATTCTTCATTTATAAAGTTATAATTAAAATAGACATCCTTGATGACTGGTGTACTGTTCACATTGGCTTCTTGATCCATGAAATATTCAAGCGTAAGCCTATGGAAAATTATTTTCCTATCAGCATAGTGTTTCCAGAAACAATTCTGTCTCTCCAAAGGAAATGCAGAGATTGCAACCACCATCATAACTTCAAATATGCAAGGGTATTTATTTCTATAATCTACTGATTTAACCTTAAAAGAATGTAGATAGATCTTGCACACTGACATTGAATATTTTAATTTATTATGTGATGACTTCAAAAGCGGCTCCTTTTCCAGATGGGGTAACCTGACCGAAAAAAAAAAAAATTCTATCAGTGTATTAGTCAGCCAAAGGGTTGCTAATGTGAAATACCAAAAATGGGTTGGTCTTTATAAAGAGTATTTATTTGGGGTAGAAGTCCACAGATACCAGGCCATAAAGCATTAAGTTTCTTCTCACCAAAGTTCATTGCCACGTGTTGGAGCAAGACAGCTGCCGATGTTTGCCAGGGTTCAGGCTTCTTGTGTTCCTCTCTTCCCGGGGCTGCATTTCTCTTCAGGCTTAGGTCTTCTGGTTCCTCCACAAGGTCAGCTGTAGACTATCAGGCAAATGGCTCACTTCTCTTCTTCTGGGGCCTTTTCTCCAACATCAAAACTGCTTCTCAAAAACTGCTTCAACTTTGTTCTTGCCATGCCTTTTATATTTGATTCTCCACCCACCAAGGGGTGGGGCTCAACGTTCTACTGACGTGGCCCAGTTAACGCCCCAATGATAACTCAATCATGCCTAGATTAACATATCAGTTTACAAGCATGATCCAATTATATTTTTGGAATTCATAATTACATCAAACTGCCCAACTGCAACAATCAGTGTATGGGGATCCAGTGTCATAAACTATGTCAGTATGCTTCTTCCTTAGTTAAAGTTGCTGTATCTACCTCTGAAAAGTAAGCTCAATGCTTGATGGGCCTTTTGAACTTTAGAGGCAACATATACAGTATTTGAGTTGGTGCTCTGCTATGTGACTGATTACCATATAATGCTGCTAGTTTTGAATGGATTTCAACGCAAAATAATGTTCTATATGTTTAGGCTGCAGTGAAAACCACTTTGAAATTTGGGCCTTGCAACACAGATCTAAATAAGAAATGTATATGGAGCCTCTGCAAATCCCCATTAGGAGAATCATCATGTGCACA
Organism: Cabassous unicinctus; assembly: GCA_029593785.1. Lineage (NCBI taxonomy): Eukaryota > Metazoa > Chordata > Mammalia > Cingulata > Chlamyphoridae > Cabassous > Cabassous unicinctus. The sequence continues at coordinate 35,622 of JAQZBX010015499.1, read as the reverse complement.
CCTAAGGTTTTATAACAAAGCTTTAATTTTAGTGATCATCTAACCAAGGGCATCAAATGTTTGTATTGTGTGAACTGATCATCATGATCTCAGGGTATTCTTTTCCACCAAGTTTGGGGGTTATTTAGCATCAGTGCTTAGTCTATTTAAAATGGTATCACAGAGACTGGGTTTGAATAAGTCTGATAAGTGCAAGAATATTGCATGAGAATCTTGATGGAATATCTTTTTTCCCACAGTCAACATCTGGCCTAATGGGGACTTGGCTGAAAAGGAAATACAGAATCATTTTTATTTACATTTAGTTCTACATGAAAATATGGTGCCAGCTGAAAGTGGAATGCTATAGCATTAAAGCTTCAAACATAAATATTCCTTAAGAAATAGGAGTTAAGGAACATTCTCTCAGTGAGCAATCCTCAACCAGTGATTTGTGGCTGTCTACTTTGTTTAGAGTAAGAGATGGATATATTCCAATTTATGGAAGTTGGTAATAATTTCCCTGGGTGGTCAGAGATTTGAAAAACAAAGGGTAGAAAGTTAAGTGATAAGAGAATGTGGTAATAAGGTGTGTGGATGGACTTACTTGACAAAATGTGTAAATATCTGAACCTTACAAATGATCATTGTATTATCTGCCAAAAGTGTGTTCATGCAAAGTACCAGAAATCTGTTGGCTTTTATTAAGGGTATTTATTTGGGGTAGAAGCTTACAGTTACAAGGCCCTAATGAGTCCAACTCAAGACACAATAAGAGGTTCATTCTCACCAAATGTCTCTTGCATGTGTTTAAGCAAGATGGCGCTGATATCTGTGAGGGTTTAGCCTTCCTCTTTCCTCTTAAGGCTACATGGGCCCAGTTTCTTCTGATATCAACTGTAGGCTGGAGGGCTAATTTCTTTCTGGGCTCAGCTGTTCTGGTCTCTTCACAAGGTCAGTTGTAAATTATCTGGTAAATGACTCATCTTTCTTCCTGTGGATGCAGGATCAAAGTCCTCTCCTCTTCTATGTCTCTTCAAATGTGTATCATATTCCATGTTCTCCTTGAGGGAGTGTCCATTTATATACCCCAACAAGGGAATCTGGACTCAACACTGCACACCTTAATGATGTGGTTGAATTAAAGCCTTAATCTTGATTTAATAAAATAAGCACAAACTTTTCAATTTAAATAAATCAAAGGATATCATGTCCAGCACAGACCAGTTTACAAACATAATAAATGTCTCTTTTCAGAGTTCATAAATAACATCAAACTGCCACAGTCACCAAAGGGTGTTCAGTGCAGAGAAGTTTCTCAACAATGATTGACAATATTATATGTTCTGTAGATGTCATTCATCTTATTTCAGCCACTTAAATTCTTACTCATTAGTTCAATAATAAAATGGCCAAGGTGCAAGAATGAAGACCATTGCAAGGAATTAACAAGATAATTCCCTCACCAAGGTTAATCTCACTGCTGCTATTACTGAGTACAATTTATTGTAGATATTGTGGCTTTGTAACAAACAACTCCAAACTTAGTGATGTAAAACAACCAATTAATATGTTCATGGATTCTGTAGATCAGGAATTTAAATAAGATATAGTGGGAACAGCTTGGTTATGGTTAAAGATGTGTGTGGGCTCACCTGGAAGACTCCAAGGTTGAGGGTGAATCACTATCTGGAAGCTGAAATCATCTGAGGGAATATTCACTTATATGTCTGGAAGTTGATGTTGGCTATGTACAGGGATTTCAGCTGGGCTAAGGGCCATGAAAACCCTCAAATGGCCCCTCTGTATGGTCTCTTTGTAAGGACTAGTATGGGTTTCTGTGAAGTATGTCAGCTAGGTGTCAAGAGCAAGAACATAAGAGAACAAGGTGTAATTGTACATTTTTAATAACAATTCTTGGATTTATAGGAGTTCATTTCTACTGTAATATATTTAGCAAGGCATTCAAACAGATCTATGCAGGTACAAAGGAAGAGATAATAGATCCCAGAAATTTATGGAAATTTCAATGTTTCATTGTAAGAAGTATAAGCAGAATTAGAAATATAGATGTGGCAAACTTTGGAAACCAAGATGGGTTATTCAATTCATATCATCTCTCAGTGGAAGTATTCATCCACTTGATGGCAAGTTGATTGCCCTGAAAATCTTCCATCATGAAGGGGCAGAATTTGTACTCATAGAAATACACACATCTTCTGGATAGTATTTGGATGGATTTACCTTTTCTGCTCATAATTCTTGTAGTAACAGTATAATCCATGAGTTTATAGAAATCCTTGGAATACAAATATTCACGTTACTCAAACATCATTGAGTCTGATCAAGTACAATATTCCAAGGAAAAAGAAAAAAAAGTGGACACATCCACAAGAAAATCACTGGCCTTATCATGTTCCCCATTACTCTGTCATGACTGGTATGATACAATAGTGTAATATCTTGCTGAACATTGAAGTGCCAGTTTAGAGAAAACACCTTGAAAATCTGGGGCTTATCTTTAAGGATGTATTGTCAAATAAGTAATGAGATTTCTTCCATATACAGAATAAAAGGTTAAGGGAATCATGGTATCTAAGTGCAAGTAACTCCTTTTACTATTACACTAAAATCACATTTAATAATATTTCCTCTCCCACCATTTTCAGCTCAGATGGTTTGTGGCCATAGTTACAAAGAAGTTATGCTTCCATGAGGGATTGCGGCAATGATTTTATTGAATTGGTAATTGAGATTGCTACCTGGTCACTATGGGCTCCACATGCCTGTGCTATGCCAACAGACAAGGGAATGTATTGATTGCTACTGACAAAGGAGAAATGTGGTTGTTTTGTAACAATGAGGGAAGGTTTGACCAGTAACTTCAAATCAGGGAGTTCTCTTATGCACGTATTATAATTTCCATGGTGAAAATTGAATGTTAATGAAAAATAAAGCAATAAAAATTGTGGCACCATTGAGGACTGAGAAATTCAGAAATGAAATTTGGTTGACTTATAAGGTAATAAACCCCAATAGCTGAATGTCAGTCTGAGAGGAAAGGGAAGGTAGAATAGAAAGTGGAAGAAATGAAGATAAAAATATTAACTAAAACTTTACAACCAATTTCAGCAACTGAAATTGTAATAATGAATATTTTTTTAGCTGTTAGAGTTATATAAATGTGTATGTGTGTATACAAATATAATTACTTATATATGTATATATGAATGGATTGCATTTTTCTTTCTTATTATTTCTATAGAGGTTTGTTTTCCATACATAAATTTATAATCTAATTTTTAAGGCATGGATTATTCAGGTGGTATTGTAACCTAGTAAAATAACAAGTAATATTTTGATTAACTTATCCAGAGTTATCTACAAAGACATGGAATGTTGAGTTTCTTTTAATTGTGAGATTCAGAATATATTTGTAGAAACATCTTGTTTAGTGAAAATGGGAATATGTAATTATTTTATTAAGGAGTTTCAAAGGTTTATAAATGCTGAGTAGCCAAGTAACCAATATATTCCAGTCATTTATCTGTTGGCCTCAGTCAAAAATTCACCCTTTTATGCTTTGCCCTGTGATCCTGGAACTGAGTATGTATAAACTACATTTCTCCTCTACCAGATGGCCTCCTAATAGTTTTTGCCAAATGGTATGCAATAGGAGGGAAAAAAGACTTCCCATGTTTAAATAAGACAGGTTCATGAATCAGGTATGTCAGAAGAATGGGGGAACAATGAACAAGGGAAAATTAATCAAAATTGCCTGGTCAAGAAGAGTTATGAGCCAATGAGAAAACTCTACTTTGCACATTATTCCAGATCAATTTTATGGCTTAAAGTTGCATAGACACTTATTTCACAAGGCCCAGAGTGAAATTCAGAAATGCCTTTCATACCAGTTACTTCCCTTCCAAAAATCATTGATGGCACTACACTTTCCTCAAAGTATTCTTCATCTCCAGATTTCTCAGAGTATAAATAAGAAGGTTCAACAAGGGGGCAATGATGGTGTAGAAAACAGCAAACACTTTATCTTCTGGAAAAATTATGGATGGTCTAATATAAATAAAGAGACCAGGCACAAAAAATAAACCACAACTGTTACGTGAGAACTGCAAGTGGAAAGAGCTTTACTACAGCTTTCCCAGTGTAGGCCCTGATGGTGTATAATATCAGGAAATAAGATAACACTAAAATCTTAAAAGACACCAAAGCAATCAGATCTGAATTCACAATTACCAAAAGACCAATTGTGTATGTGTCAGTGCAGCCCAGTTTAAGCAAAGGAAACACATCACAGAAGTGGTGATCTATCTCATTAGTACCACAAAAGGGTAAGAAGATGGTGAGAAGAAACTGACTGGCAGAGTGGACCAATCCTCCAGAATAACAAACTATGAGGATCGCATTAAACCTCCACCTGCTCAAGATGTTGGTGTAGTTCAGGGGCTTGCAGATGGCCACGTAGAGGTCATAGGCCATCCTTGTGAGGATAAAGATCTTGGTGCCTCCAAGGAAGTGAATGATAAATAGCTGTATCATGCAGTTACTGTAGGAAATCGTCTTCCTTTCTTCCAGTAAGTCAGTCACTAGTTTGGATATCACTGTGGATATGTAGCAAAGGTCCCAGAGTGAAATGTTTTTAAGGAAGAAATACATGGGTGGTCAATTAATTGAGTGCATGAGATAGAAATCATTATGTTCAAGTTTCCCATGCAAATAGCAATGTAACAAATTAAAAAGAATACAAAACAGAGTATTTCTATGTGTTTGTTTTGGAAAAGTCCCAAGAGAATATACACAGTGACATTATTCCTGTTTTCCATGGTCCAGTGCTGTAAAAATATATAACAGTCACCTGAAAAGATATAATTCATAAATCAACATCAGAAAAGTTTATGGATAATATGGCTGGTAAAATACATATCATGAAATTGTTGTTGTCATGATTCCAATGTTTCAGAAAAAAAAATCTAATATTTAATAAAAATCATGAAGATTTCCATAACTCTTTCTGAACATTATGCTAAATCTTGACATTAATAAAAATATATGTATTCATTCACCCAATTGAATACTTTTAAAAAAATATTATTTAGTAGCAAACATTGCCCAATTCCAATTTAATGTAAAGTTAAGTACTTGGAAAAGATATAGCTCTTGATATGTTACAAACTTAAAATTTGCTAACTATTCAAGTATAATTTTTGCAATATTTTGCTTAATGATGTAAAAGCCAATGCAAAGTTTTACCTGTGCTCACTAGTGTAATATGTGCTATCTAAAATATTAGGTAAAAATTAAACAAAAAATTAATGCAATGATATATATATATTTAATAAATGGAAGAAAAAGCTCTGCAAAAAGCAAATACAATTTGACTAATTTTTTCTTGCTTATTTACTTTTTTCTTCATTTTTTGTGACAGTAAAATGCTGACATTTTATAAGAGAAGTATATTTATTTCTACAAATATTTCAATTATAGTCATATACTTAAAACACAGAATAAAACAGTAATTGACACTAAAGGGAGCATAAGGCAGCTTACCTTGTTGGTTTTGCCCTTGACTCACTGTATCATATTTTTAAGTCCATTTACTTTCAGTAGTTTGAAATGGAGCCTGCATTTCTGTATTCTACTATCACCCAAAATATGCTTTTTCCAAAATACCTAAAGAGCCTGACACTGCATAATAAAGAGAAAAAATTCTGGACAGTTTGTAGGAAAAGTTTATGGACAAACAATTGCCAACTGGACTCTAGCATTTAATTACACACAATGTATGAATTTGGGTAGCAATCACTTAATTTCTAAATTTATCTCCTTCATAAATTGGTAAACCTGTCTGACTTTGTTGCAATATGGTTGTAAGTTAAATTCAATGAACAGCCATTGCTTTATTAACCAAAGAAATAATAACGCTGATATTAGTATCAAAATATTAGTTCTACCAAATTATTTTTCTAACAATAAGAACAGTGTTCCATAACTAATTTCTCCCATATAGAAAATGAATTTGCAGCAGCTTGCAATCATTTCGAGCAGGCAAAAAAAAGCACTTTGAGATCTACTAGTCAAATGCCTTCATATTAAAGAGAAAAGATTTTAATTAAAAGTAAAATATTAAATGAATAAATGTACTTTGAATCTTGTTTGGGAATTCTTTTTATTTTTTATATTATTGCAAAAATGAAAATGCTCTAAAGTGATTGAAGTGATGGATGCACGGCTATGTGATTATACCGATTACCACTGATTATACACTTTGGTTAGATTTATGCTTTATTAATATGTATCAATAAAATTGATTTGTTAAAAATGTACTTAGAATCTCTTCATCATTCAGCAAATATCATATTAAACCAATGTGATTTATTTTATGGAAATTTAACCAGTAAATTTGAGGCTTACCATTGTTTCAGTTAATTTAGTTTGATTCTCAATACTGAGGGAAAAATAACATAAAATTGGTAAAAAAATATTGTGTAATTGTTTTTAGTGTAAATTTTTACCACTATCTGCATCATTAATACCTACCTTTCATAACAATTTGTGATACATAGTCTGTCCTAATTGTGTAGCTATCTTTTCTCATCAATTCATTTTTAAATTAGTTCTTCATCTCTTTCTTTAACATATTAAGTTGGCCATGTCACCCTCAAAATAAAAAATTCCATTGCAATGAACGTGGGGCCTTAAAAACAGTTAATTTCTATGGTGTGGTTTTAAGATTTAGAATTAGCTTATCAACAAGCCAGTGGTAAGAGTAAGGAGTATGGCTTCTCAATATACCTCCAGCTATACTATGTAAATATTTCTTCACCTATAAGTGAAAAGATACTTTTGCTTTAAAATAATATTTAAAATATTATTTTGGCTAACTCATAGAATATTTGCCTGTTCATTTAAAGGGTCATAAAAGGAAAACATTTTAATGATGTGCCAAGAAATAAAATGCACCTCAATTATTCTACCCCTAATCCCGTCACTGAAAATAAAATGAGCAAATTATGGTACACACATGAAATTAAGCTTCAAAAGAAACTAAGGTTGCTAAAGAACTCAAAGCCAAAGAAACATTTTATTTACATTTATTATTATAAAGTGAATATCCATCTAGCTAAATATGTTCTCACAATCTAAGTAATATTGATAAATAACATGGGAAGACTACAGTTTTCTATATTCCTAAGGCCACAAATAATGATTTATTTCTCTACTTGGAAATCCTCCCTTTTGATTTCATATTACCTATAAACTAGTGATTCATTATGTATAAATTGTCATCAATTTTCCAACTCCTTATTTTAGACCGAAGATGATCCCTAGTTTCTGTTCTTGAGTCAGCCATCAATTTTAGATGGGAGCTCCACAAGCGTCTTCATTCCATTTAACAATGTTTTCTTCATCTAAACATTAGAGAAATATATATCTCTTAAACTAAATCAGTGAGTCTGTTCTGAGTTCCAAATTTTAAAAAAAGTTCAAGGTGAACTACAAAAATAATAAAACACTATGTAAATGAATGTGGTATATGTCTGGTTTGTGTTCATACAAGACTGTTAATACATTAGAGAGATAAAAATTACTTGAGGTTTTCCTGGGTTAAATAGATACAGAATGCCAAACTAGCATCTAGCATATTAGATCTGGACTCCAGAGCCTAAAGCTGAAATGTAGAAAAGATGTAGAACAGAAGCAACAACAAATTCAATGTTAAAACCCCCTTTTTGTCATAATAGCTTAATTATTTTATTCAAAACCATGAAATCACCACAAATACTGCCATTGATCCATTTCAGACATTCTAATTTTGATATGCAGATGAAAATGGATAAAACTAAGCCAAATTCTTTATTTCTATAACAAAACTACAAACTCTTATCTCTCTCCTACATATGTAGTCAATCCATAAAAAGGAAGAAAGTCATGGCTAACATAACTGCATAAACAGCACTGAATCTTCTCAGACTCTCAAAAATGAGTAATGCTATTATAGCCACAAATAATCCTTCTGTAAGAAAAATGGACTAGGAGAAATGAGATCATGAATCTTTTTCTTGTGTAGCTATTTCCTCAATTTAGAAACTTGTAACCACTTGCCCTTAGGTTCACCATCACAAAATGATGGATCTAGCCTCCACGTTCTATAAGATACTTTCCAAATAAGATATTGCATAACCCTTAAGTTATCTATCATTGCTAAAGTTAAAGCATCAAAAACTTAGGAACATAATGAAATGAAACTGTCTTGGTCAACATTCTGGCTTTGCTTGGAATAAGTATATAAATTCTGTAAATTATTTAAACCCACTAAACATTAATCTTTCTAATAACAATTTTAAGCAATTCTGCCTACCTAATTCTCTTCTAAACATCTTATAGGTATTAACTTTTTTTCCCTCCTAATGCCTCCATGAAGTAAATATTACTACACATATTTTACAAAGGAGTAAATGAGGCATAGAGAAATTACATAATTAGCCCAAGACTATAAAGCTAATTAGTGGTAAAGTCAAGAGTAAAACCAACCTGTACTTCACATGGCAATACACTTAGCAAAATCTCACACCCTTAGCATAGTGCCTGATCCATAAACTCTTTCAATCATTAATCTATGCCATAGTAAATTCCATCAATGCTTATTTTGAATAACCTCAAACTTCTCAAGTGCAGAGTGAATGTCTTATACTGTTCCTTGAAATATTAGAATGTACTTACATAAAATTAATTTTGAATTCTAGCTACCACTTTCTCATATGATTTTTGGCATATATTATATTTTCTAAGATCACATTGCTCATGAGTATTTTGGGGATAATTTAGCTCCTAGGACATTTGTTAAAATACAAGTTTATAAAGTGTATGAAACTGATCCCTCGTACATGGAAGGAGCACAATAAAAAGTTATTCCATTTTTTTTTTAACTTTTGTCTAATATGGCAACTCATTAAAATCACAGAATGGAGTTCTAGCAGAGAGCACGGTGGAAAAGGAGCGCGGCTACCTTCCCCGGGCCCTCTGGGACCTCGGGCGTCGGGCTGGCGGGTGAGCTGGGGGCCCCGGGGGCGGTCTGTGGCCCCTGCCCTGTGGAGACCCAGAGCCTTTGCCGCGACTGCTCACTGGCCCCTACCAGGCCCTGAAGCAGCGGCGGAAACCCGCCCTTCCCTCTCCCCACGATGTCCTGAAGCGGCGGCGGCCGCTCCCAGCCTGTACCCCGCCCACCGCCGGGTTTCCTGGCCCGAACCTGCCCCGCGGCGGCTAAGCCCCGCCAGGCCGCCAAGGACGTGGCCCCTTTGCGCGGCAGGGGCGGCAGGGAGGAAAGGTGGCGGCTAGGGACGCGGCAGAGGGCCCTAAGGCGCCTAGAGGTCCCAGAAGGCGGGTCTGCATGGACTCAGGTTCAGCCCCTCTTCAGGTCCTGAAACCCTGCAGATCCCGGGCCTGGTGATCGCTGCTTCCCGACTGGACCAGATTTTGTCGTCCGTACAAAGACAGACAAAGGGCTTAAGGGGCCTGGAAGTTGAGCAGAACTCTGGACGACGACCGGTGGCATGGTTAGCAGGCCATCAACGGCTAGGCATCCTTCTATCTGACCTTGCTTGATGTTGGAAAGAGAAATAGTAGAATAACTGCAACATTTGGCCAATTAAGAAGTGCCCACCACCCTTTGGGAAGATTTCCTGGCCGTTTATAAAAGGTCTGTGTATATAATATGAAAAAGCTGCTCTCAACTTTCCCTCCAACCTTTTAATAGAAAACTTTTGTTACATCTAGGCTTTCTAGAGGTAAAGAGGTTGCCGCGTATGATAGAGTGAGAAAATCACAAGTCTTGTAATGACCATTGTTAAAAAAAAAAAAAAAAAAGAAAGAAAGAAAGAAAGAAAAATGCCTTCTGTAAATGACTTTGAGATGGAATATAGACTCCCTTTGGAAGCGACACTGGGAGTGATAAACATCCACGCTTGTTCTGTGGATTAGAGGACATGAAGCAGAGACGGCTGAGAACAGGAAGAGAAGAGAAGGTTCTATGCCAGACTGGTCATATTTAGAAGATATTTTCATATTGTAACCATTGTTCTGTATGTCATTTTATTCCTCATTACTGTATGTATAGTTGACAATACTAAGTACTTTTCAAAAATATCTCTTCCTAGATGTTCTGAAGTGCCTGACATAAGTTAAAAGTAGAGGTAGTAAAAGAACACATTTTGTAAATATCTTTTTGTTAAAATATTTTTAAAATATAAAATATTGTGGGGTTTTTGGAATAACCAAATCACCTCTCTGAATTGTTCACATTTTGTGCCCTGGTTTGGGGGAAGAGGGATAAGGAAGTGCACGGGGCTTTATGCTAGTGTGTTTAGAATGAGGCAAGATTAATCATTGTCCCTATGTTGGTTCATTTGGTTTTGTACTTTGCTGTGTATATAATGGAGAAACAAGTCCTGATTTACAACATCTAGTCTTCCAGGTGTTAAGGAAGTTGCCAGTGTATGAAAAAAATAGTTAATTAATACATTTTGTGTTGAAATTCCTAGGAAAGGTTGCCTTCTGAAAACTTGAGCATTATAGCCCACAGGTTGGTGGAGGAGGGATAAAAGCTAAGGGTTTTAGACTAGAATGTTCATATTTAGAAGACACTTTCAGATTATAATTTGTTAAATGTTTGCAGGTTAGTCAAGACTGCTCTGTATATAGTGGACAAAATAAGTCCTTATTTGAAACATCTTGTCTGTCTAGATGTTTGTAAGTGCCCAACGTATGTTAAAAGTAGTAGTAGTAGTAGTACTTTCTAAATATCATTTTGCTCAATTTCATGGGAAATACTGTCTTTTGGAAATGAGATTGTTAGACCATCTTTGAACAGCATACTACTGTCTATATACACGTTCATTGGTTTGGAGGAGATGGGAGGAAGCAATTGCAAAAGGTAATATGCTACTATGTCCATACTTAGACAATTTCAGAAAAAACTTTTTCTATATGTTCTGTGCATTTTGTTTGGTTTATATATAGTGTATATAGTGGACACATAAGTCTTAATTTTGCAATATCACGATGTTAAAGAGTTTGACAGTGTATGACAAAGTAGGGTTAGTAAAATAAACATGTTTTGTATACTTTGTGTTGAAATTCATTGGAAAGGTTCTCTTCTGTATATGATTTTTGGTATGAATTTCTTCAACCACCTCTAAGCATTACAGTTGGCTGTATTTGTCCGGTGACCTGGTGGTGGAGAAAAGGGAGTGAGGAGGGAATAGTTCCAGGCCAAGATGGTCTTTTTTAGGAGACACCTCAGATTATAACCTTGTTATGTGTGTGCAATTTTATTTAATACTATGTAAGTAGTGGACAAGTAAGTTCTTATTTAAAATATCTAGTCTTTCTAAATATTTTAGAAGTGCTTGATGTGCTTAAAAATAGAGGTAATAGAACACTGTAAATAACTGTTAAAATTGGTGAGAAATAATGTCTTAGGAAATGGAACTGTAATCTTGTTCATTGGTTTGAGGGAGGTGGGAAGGAAGAAGGTGCAAAAGGTGTTTCCTAGTGTGTACTAGAAAATCTCTGATCATCTATTGCCCTGTATGTTATGTGCATTCATTGAACTTTGTATATATTGTATATATATATATATTTCTGTACTGTATATATTGTGTATATACTGGACAAATGAGTTCTAGTTTTATAATATCTAGTCTCTAGATATTAAAAAGTTTGCCAATGTATGACAAAAGTAGAGTTAGTAAGCTAACACATTTTGTATACTCTGTGTTAAAATTCATAGAAAGGCTGTCTTCTGAAAATGGCTTTTTGAAATGAAATTGCAAAACCAATCTAAGTGACACATGTGCCTGTAACTCATCTACTGTGTTTGTAATGGAGAGAAGGGATTGGGAGAAATGGAGGGCTCTAGACTAGAATGTTTCTATTTAGAAGACACTTTCAAATATAACCATTGTTATATGTGTATAGTTTATTCAACACTACTGTGTATATAGTGGACAAACTTAAGTCCTTATTTGAAACATCTAGTCTTTCTAGATGTTTAGAAGTATACAACATATGTTAAAGTAGAGACTGTAAAATAATACTTTAAATGTGTTTTCAGTTAATACATAGGAATGGCTGTATTTGGGGAATGGGGTTGTTAAACTAGATGTCTTGGAGCAGTGTTGTTGGTGTGGTGGTGGGGGCAGGGAAGGAAGTGCACAGGGAAAGATTCTTTGCCAGTGAGTTGTGAGGCAAGTTCAGGTTGTCTGACCATTGTTCTATATAGGCATTTCAGTTATTGTTGTGCATTAAAGGACAAGTCCTAATGTCCAAAGTATGTCAAAAATAGAGGTAGTAAAATAATCCCTTTATAAAGGTTCTTGTGCTAGTTTTAGGATGGACTGTCTTCTGGGAGTGACCTCTGTCCATTCACCTCTTGGAGCTGGAAGTTTTCCTGTACTTAGTCATTGAAATGTTGGATGGGGAAGAGGAAGAAGGGCAAAGGGCTGAGCTCCTTGATAGTATCTCTATATCTAGAAGACAGTTGTAGATTATAACCATAGTTCCATATGTGCATTTTTTGGTAAAATACCTTTGTTGATTGCAGATATGGATCATTTTTTACTTCACATCTAAGCTTTTTAGATATATTGAGGTGACAATGTATCATAAAAAGTAGAGCTAGTGAATTAATGAATTTATAAACATCTTTTTGTTAAATTAATAGAAAAAAAAACATTTTTGACATAGAATTGTTAAACCACCTCTGAGCAGTATGCACCAAGACTTGTCCATTAAATTGGCTGCAGAGGGGCAGGAGGAGGTGTAAGGGGAGGGGTGTATGTAGATGTGTTCATATTTCCATTTTGATGCTAACTTGATGTGTGTGTGCATCTCTTGCTATACTATAGGAAAACATTGTTAAATAATTCAGTAGAAACATATGTTCTTGCTAATTATTCAATATAGATCTCATAATGAATTCCCTTAGAAGCGTTATACTTATTGTTCTCTATTGCTTTATGTATCATTTTAAAATGAGCTTTAAGGGACCGCAGTATTTGTAACTCTGCCAATATCTACAGAGGCCTGTTGCTATTTTTGTCTTAGGAAATTTTGTTTCCAAGAAAGGCAGGGACACATTTTTCCCCATGACTGAGATGGTGTCATGTATTCTTGGTTATCACAATACCTCATGGCTTTGGGGCTTTGAATTGTAAATATTCATGATGTGTGAAAAAGCTTGATACATTCTGTGTGATCTTGACCACATAAAAATCATGCTCAGTTGTGTGTATACACACACAGGACTAGAAGGGTATGTCAAACTATAAACTGCTTGTGATTCTGGATGACTTTTGTGTTCTTTGCTTCTTGTGTTTTACAGTTTCTATATTACACAGTTAAAAGTTTGAAAAAAAAATACTGTTATTTTAAAAACCTTAAAAAAGTTATTATGGGAATAGAATTTCTCTGGATTTATAATTCTTTAGTAATTTTAAAAGGAAACCATACTTAATATTAGAATTCAGGGAGGTGTTTTATGCAATTTGACCAGTGGGAGAGACAAAAAAAATGAACAAAGAAATAAATGTATAATGAAAAATTAAATGAGTGAACTGCAAGAATATTATAGTTGTAACAAAGGCTACAAGAATGGCAAAGTCTATCTTAGATTGGGATTCAGTGAAGGGCTTTTTGAAGAAATGACTAAACATTGATAGAAATTACATGAGTATGATGTGGGAAAGAACTTGAAGGAATTGTGGTAAAAATGATGGATTCTAGTGGTTAGTGCTGACATATTAGGTTTAAATGTATTTGTGTGGTTCTGAGCATTGATTTCAAATTCAATCCTTGGATGTCTGTTAGAGTCATAATTAAATGTACTGAGGTTGAAGAAAAATATTTTGTTAAAATGGCATACCTTGATTTTATTTATCTCATTTGACATCCAGGTTAATCAGAGAGTAACCTCTACAGAAGGAGAATTTTTATATTTCCAGAGGTGGGGGTGGGGGTAATGTCTCAAGTTATGTGTGATTTTTGTGCCTTTATCTATAAAAATAGTGATATACATTGTCATTGGAGAGCCAACAGTGGGATGAATTGAAGCAATTGAATATATGTGTGAGATTGTCAGGACAGTGTATAAAAATGGGAGAGAAGGCGGGGCAAGGTTGAGTCTTGAGATGTTCTAATAATACTGTTTGAGGAGGAGAATGCAGAACACAAAAGGAAGGAGTTACTAAAATAGCATGGATACAGTCAGGGGACTAAGATATCATAGAAGAGTAGGAAAAATAAAGTTCACAAAAGGTCCAGTTTGTCTTTACTTCCAAGTTATAGACTGAGATGCACACCCTGGATTTATTCATAGGGAGATCATTCGAGATGGTAGCATGATTTATTTAAAAGGAAGTCAGTGATTTTAGTAAGTAAACACTTGAGGCAGTGTGAGGAAAGGGGAAAGTGCTCAGGCAGATTGATTGTGAAGGGAGGAACAGGAGATCAGATACAAGAGAAGAAACAAATATAGGGGATATTTTGTTTCATAATTGAAAATATGAGTTAAAATGATGTGGCAATTGATTCTGATAAGAGGGAGAGGTTATCAATTTTACTCAGTAAAATGTTTTCTGAAGAAAGAGGAAATAAAGGAATTCAATTACAACCATTCAACTTAATCAAGTATAACATGACCCTTCAATGAGAAAGAAGAAATAGCTAATGGGTATGAATGCAGAAATAATTGTAGAGATTATGGTGCTAAAATGAAGTGATTTGTCTAGTTATATCATTTGTTTGATTATTATGAGGTAATCCCATGTGCTAAAAGTAATTTGAAATGTGAGAATATGTGATATTCAAAACTATGGGACTTGAAACTATTATGGAATGTGGAAGTCTGATTCAATTATCAGGACATAGTTTGCCAGGTATATTTTATAGCACTAGGAGTCATAACTCTGATTTTAGACCTAAAGCAATAGCTTAATAATGTGTTGTATCTGATGCAGTAATGAACAATACAGGTAGAGTCACTTCCTATGAGGGTAGATGTCGTTAATAGATATTTATTGACAAATAGGATAAATGCTCACAGTGACATCAGAAATATTCTCAGGAAGCATATGCTGATATGAATATGAATACACTGGCCAGTAAATATTAAATAAGATGAAAGCTGATGTTTGGGATCAGCTTCTCTCTACCATGTACAATCAACATTGAAGGCATTCATATCACTTTTATTTGCCAGAGAAGCCAAAACCTCTGAACTTTTGACCCTGGGAGAGGAGAGTCCTTTACCTATTTCTCTTGAAGCACACTTCATGTTCCTGTGGATTGGGCTGAGGTTACTTCTAGGTGAAGGGCTTGTGATTTATGACAAGTGGGTTTGGAAATTGTGGTTAAATCTTAAGACTGATGGCTTCTTTCTCCATTCACAGGTTTGTATTCCTAAAGCTTGCCTGGTTGTGAGTGAAAATCCAGAAGACAGTTGTCAGCTAAGCTATTGGCAATGCACCATAGGTGAGTAGGGAATTCTTTAACTAAAATCACACCTCTTTTGCCAGCAGATGGTAAGGGTTCTACTATTGCCATGGATAATCCAGTGCATTCAGGAGCTATTAAGTGATTTGACCTTCAATTAAGTTTATACAGGACTCTAGAACAATTATGGTAAGTTAGGGACTGAATAACAAGTATCTTCTGGCAGCCATTAAAATTGTTGGTTACAGCTCCCATAAAGGCTTTGTGTTCTCTGGAAAGATGAGATATATTTTCTTTTTCTCACCATACCCATGGCCTCATTGGAGAAATAATGCTCATATAGATAATGTTAGTGCTTAAAATTGGCTTAGGCATGCAGGGAACTGAGATGATAGAGTTTAGTAAGAGCAGAAATTTACAGCCAGTAGGGAGGTTGAGGTTTCATCAGGTACATTCAATCAATCCAGTGTTACAGTTGCTGGAGTATAGAGCTGTACATTTTTCCCAGTAGTATAAGAGAAGGTTGCTAAATAGAAGGAAATGAGGAATCAATTCTTAATATTCCCCAATTTTAATTTTATCTAAGTTTTATGAAATATATTTTGAAATATTAAAAAGAAAACACTAAAATTCTCCTTACCACTGTATTTCTCAATTGTCTAACATCAAATTTTGTAAATCAACTTTATTCAAATTTATAAATGGATGCAATGCATAGAAAGTATTTTTCCTTAATTTTGGCTGTGCATTCAGGAAGCATATACTAGGTAGAATAAAATGTATGTCCCTTTGAAAGTATTTGAAGATTTGGAGAGACGAGCAGCAATGAAGGGCTTCTTTTAATCTTTAACAGACAAATGAGATGAAGATACAAGAAAGACAATGAAAACTGGAGTTTTTAGACCCCAGAGAAAGTTGAGAAAGGGAGGTATCCTACCACAGGAATGGCCAGGCTAAGGCCATCTTTCACTACAACAGTAAGAGAGGAAAATGAGGTCATCTATATAGCAGAAGAATCTTACAATACTCGTATAATGTGACATACCATGGATAGTGCTTGTCTTAAGGTGAGTCTGTAGAATTACTTGAAATTAGTGGAAACAAGTGTTTTGTTAAGAAAACTCACATGCAAATTTTATAATCAGCATCAGGAAGAAATAATTACAAGTTTACTGGGAAATTTCCAGATGTGTGTCATGCCACATGTTATGTGATGTTACTTTACAATGGAGATTTATGTATTCAGATGGTGTACGTGTCTTTTGAGTGAATCTGAAATGCAGAATTCACTTCAGCATTGAGAGTGATCTGACTGGAATTCCAAACACATACTGAGCTTAATATACACAGTTTCCCAATTCCTTATTGCTGTCATTTTGTGCATCACACTCAGGACATTGGTAAGTATGGCCCTGTGTGAACCCAAATTTTTGTAATGTTTTAGGAATTAGTGACCTTCAAAGATGTGGCTGTAGATTTCACACAGGAAGAATGGGCCCTTCTAAACACATCCCAGAGAAAGCTGTTCAAAGATGTGATGCTGGAGAATATCAATCATCTGGTCTAAGTGGGTGAGTCTCTCAAAATTTAACTATCATTGATATCTATCTCTATTTATCTACCATCTAACTAACCTGAATGTAACCTATATATAATAAATCATCTGTTCATTTATTTAAGTACCTAGATCAGCTTCTCTCCATTTTTGTATAATATTTATATTTGGTTATATGATATTTTTATATTTTAGGTTTTTTATATTATTTTATAAAATCACATATATACTTTTTCACATAAAATTTAGAAACTTCCTGCAAAGTTTCTTTTTATTGGATTATTTTTATTTTCTTTTTTAAAATAGTAAATTTTATTTCAACCTCAAACTAAAATAATAGACAAAAGGCAACTTAAATTATGGTAGCATTACTTTAAAAAATTCTGTCCAGGCCCATATATCATATTTAGTCTCCAAACCAAATCAATTGTTTCTCCAGTGTTCTGAAAGATGAATAAATGAGCACAGATTATATAAATGACATGATTAATGTCTACTTGTTAATGAAGAAAATGGAGGAAAAATTTTGACCATATTAATATTTCATAATATTAAACCCATATCTTTTATTTATCTTTAGAATTGATATAGTGCATTCTTTGACTTTGTTACAAAATTTTACAATATTACTAACTATAGTCTAAAAGTTACATTAGCTGTATTCATCCATGTATGCCATATAATTAATACCTTGTAACAGAATATTCTTCTATTTATATAATTAACTACAATACTCATCTACCACCAAAATCACTGTATTATATAGATTATATTATATAGATTATATTCTTTCAATTTAAATTAACCTCTCCAGACTACCCTTTTCAGCCACAATCCCATTTAAAAACAGCAGTATTAGCTACATGCATTAAAATGTGTTAACATAAACTATATCCATTTCCACTGATTTAAAATCGACCTTACTAAACATTCTACATCTATTCATCATCTGCTCCCTGTTCTCATCCCACATTCTGTCTCCTACCTACACTCTACAGTTTGACTACATGAGTTTACTCATTGTATTTAGTTAATTTCAATAAGGCCATACAATATTTGTCCTTTGTTTTTGGTTATTTCACTCAGTGTAATACCCTCAAGGTTCACCCATGTTGTCATGTGCTTCCACAGTTTATTTCTTCTTACATCTGAATAGTATTCCATCATATGTATATTTCACATTGTTTTATCCATTCATTGGTTCACAGGCATTTAGGTTGTTTCCATCTTTTAGCGAATGTGAACATCAGTGTGCAAACATCTGTTTACATCTCTGCTTTCAGTTTTTCTGGATATATTCCCAGCAGTGGGATTGCTGGATCATAAGGCGGTTCTATAATTAGCTTCCTGAGGAACTGCCAAACTGTCTTTTACAGATTAGGGCCAGAGGAATTGAAAGATGTGAGAAAGGAAGAAGGATAATAGTAGTATTGATAAAAGTCAGAAGAGGGGCCATATAAGACTCAGTAAAATGAATATTTAACTCACGTAGGCAGTGTAGAGTAACAGGGAAAAAAAGTGGAGTACCTACAATGGACTGGGAAACCAAATAGAGGAAAATATCTACAATGATTTAGAAGGCCAGAATGATGAGGATAGAGAGAAAGAGTAAAGAAAGGGATGAAAGGAAAAAGTTAATAATAAGAAAAGAAGAAAACAGAATAGATAGACTAGAAATTGATACCCTTTAAGTTGTGGGCTAATGAAAAAGGTGGTATGTAAGAACCACAACAGAAACCAGAAGGCAGAAAGATAAAGGAAGGCAGAAAGATAAAGGAAGGTGTTGCAACTCTGCTGAGACTCAGGGGCCAGCTGGCATATGGATAGCCCAAAGCTGCAAGCCTCTTGGATGTACAACTACCAACTCCGGCACCTAGTATAAGCTCAAATAAAAGGGACCAAAGAGCCATGTGTATGGAAACCACAACAGAGTCCAATTCTGTCACATTGAGCAGCACAAACCACAAAGTAGGGCCCACTGGCCTCCACCAACCTCATGAGCTTTCTGCCCTGACCATACTACTGAGTGTCTCCTGAGCCCTCCAGAGCCCCACTATTTTTGGTAGTGTCTAATTGGCCATCAATGAGATCCTGCTGAGATGTACGTAAGTGTAACCTCTGGAATGACCTCTCGACTCACTATGAAGACTCTTAGCCATATAAACTCATTTGTCTTTACCTTTTCCCACTTTTGACCAACATCTTTTTTCAGTGGCATTGCTAGTTGATGCTTGGTAGTAATCCCTTCATGCCAGGGCTGCTCATTGCTGGGAGTCATGTCCCATGCTGTGGCAGGGGGAAGTTATTGCATTTATATGCTGAGTTTGGCTTAGAGAGAGGCCAACAAGGAGGCTCTCAGGAGGTAACTCTTAGGCACCCTATAATACTGGGCTAAGATTCAATTTCAAGAGTAAAGTTTCATAAGCACAGTCATCAATATTAAGGGCATGTCAATGGATGATCCTCATTCACTAGCCATTGCCTCTGTACTTAGAGGATTCTTACTGTTCCATTAGAGAATGTGGCAGAGCTTCCGAGGATGGGAAATCAATAATCTTTTGGTTATTGTATAAATCTCCACGCACTGTGATGATGCCCCATAAATCTTTGAACACATTTATATGCCTTATATGTATACCCAGGTGAACCTCCTCGCATGTATCCCCCACAACTGACACACCACACAAATGATCCTCCCCTGCAAGAAATGTAACCTTCTGTGATTCAAAACTTCTTCAAAAATGAAGCCAATAAAATAGACAAATGCAATTAATATAACAGTAGTTTTAAAAATAAGAAGTAAAGTACAAAAAATTAAAAATTTGGGATAATAAAAATTAATGAAAAATTCTAAAAAAAATTTTTTGACATTTTGCCTTTCATCACTGCAAGATTTGTTGTTCTGTATGTAGAGTGACATTTCCTTCCATTTGTTCCCCCAATATCTTACTTTTTTCATTTTGTCTTCAAAGAAGTTTTAAGTCACAGTAAAGTCACATACAGAATACAGGGGACTCCTATATACCTGACATTGTCCCCTTTTTTCCCCTTCCCCTATTAATAACACTTTATCAATAGTACATTTGTTACAACTGATAATACAAATATTGTAACATAGCTACAAACCATGGTTAATGGTTTACACTATGGTTTACATTTTGGCCATACACTTTTATAAATTTTGATGAAACTTAACATGGCTGGTATCCATCATTGCAAGATAATGTAGAACACTTCCATTGCCCTCAAATTGCCACCTATTCCATCTATTCTATTCCTCCCTCCCCCTCCACTCAGGACCCATGGCAACCACCAGGTTTCACTCTTTGCAGGACCAGATTCATAGTTACTTGCAACAATACTGAGGGCTTGACACACTGGTCTGTCCTTCCCTATTGGGCACAGCCCATGCTCTTGAGAGTCTCTCAGCCATCTATTTGAGAACATAACGGGCCTCCACAGGATAGAAGTCCAACACCTTCCCACTCATTTTGTGGGTGTCCACTCACTGATATAACACCCTATGTCAAGATGAATACTCACACACTACCTAGAAGCCTACCCCAGGTGCACCCTATCCCGAATGCTCCCCACATCCAATGCCCTAAACCAGTAACCCTACTTTGCTCTACTGCCAAAAGAGCATTCTGACATAGAGGTTTCAACCACATACCTAGCAATCCCCAGTGTTTACCTGTTCTCTCACCCAAGCCTCCCCCAGTACCATGGACAGTCCAAGCCCCCTTCCTCAGCCTGATATATCTGCACTGCCTAACCCAATAGTATCACTTCACCACTGTCATGCCCCTCCACTGAATAACTACACACTTCCACCTTACCATAGACTTTGCCCATATGCATTCTTCTCCCTTTCTATTTCCTGTAAACCTAACTTCCAGACTCTAGCTCTGTGAGTCTGGTCAATTTGTTTAATTCATATCAGTGAGGTCATGTAATATTTGTTCTTCAGTGCCTGGCTTGCTTCACTTAACATAAGGTCCTCAAGATTCATCCATGATATCCTGTGTGTTAATACTGTATTCCTTCTTATAGCTGAGGAATATTCCATTGTATGAATATACCACATTTGTTTATCCATTAATCTGTAGAAGGGCATTTTTGTTGATTCTAACTTTTGGCAATAATGAATAATAACACTATGAACATTGGTGTGCATATATCTGTTTGTGACCTTGTTTTCAATTCTTCTTGTTATATACCCAGCAGCAGAATTGCTGCATCATATGGCATTTCTATAGTTAGTTTTTTGAGGAACTGCCATACTGTCTTGCACAATGATTGCACCATACTACATTCCCACCAGCAGTGGATGAGGGTTCCCAATCCTCCACATCTTCTCCAACACTTGTAGTCCTCTGCTTTTTTAATAGCCACCAGTCTAATGGGTGTAAGATGGTATCTCATTGTAGTTTTGATTGCATTTCCCTAATAGCTAGTGATGTTGAGCATCTTTTCATGTGCTTCTTAGCCATTTACATTTCTTCTTTGGAGAAGTATTCCAATCACTTGACCATTTTTAAAATGGGATGTTTCTCTTTTCATTTTTGAGTTGTAGGATTTCTTTATATATGCAAGATATTAGGCCCCTATCAGATATATGGTTACCAAATATTTTCTCCCATTGAGTAGGCTGCCTTTTCACTTTCTTGACAAACTCCTTTGAGGTGCAAAAGTTTTTAATTTTGAGGAGGTCCCATTTACCTATTTTTTCTTTTGCTGCTCGTGCTCTGGGTGTGAATTTATGAAACCATTTCCTATTACAAGATCCTGTAGATGCTTCCCTACATTGTCTTTCAAAGTCTTTATTGTCTTGCCTCTTGTATTTAGATCTTTGATACATCTTGAATTAATTCTTGTACAAGGTGTGAGATGGTGCTCCTCTCTCATTTTTTTGGGGGGGATATGGATATTCAGTTTTCCAAGCACTATTTGTTGAAGAGGCCATTCTCTCCCAGTTGATTGGGCTTGGTGGCCTTGCAACTATTAGTTGACTGTATATGAGGGGATCTATATTAGAACTCTCAATTCAGTTCCATTGGTCAATTTGTCTATCCTTGTGCCAATACCATGCAGTTTTGACCACTGTAGCTTTGTAATACATTTTAAAGTATGGTAGTGTGATTTCTTTGATTTCATATTTCTTCTTCAATATGTCTTTTGCTATTCATGGCCTCTTGCCCTTTCAAATAAGTTTTGTAGTTAGTTTTTCCTATTCAGTAAAAAATGTTCTGTTGATTTTTATTGTGTTTGTGTTAAATCGGTAGACCAGTTTGCATAGGATAGACATCTGAATGATATTTAGTCTTCTTATCCATGAACTGAGACTATTCTTCCATTTATTTAAGTCCTCTTTGATTTCATTTAACAGTGTTGTGTAGTTTTTTGCATATGTCATTAACATTTGTAGTTAAATTTATTCCTAGATATTTTATTCTTTTAGTTGCTACTGTAAATGGGATTTTTTTAATTTCCTTCTCAGATTGCTCATTATTGGTGTACAAAAATGCTACTGATCATTGCAATTGATCTTATAACGTGCAACTTTACTGAACTCATTTGTAAGCTCTAGAATCTATGTTGTAGTTTTTCAGGGCTTTTTATGTATAGGATCATATCTGTAAAATAGTGAAATTTTCACTTCTTCCTTTCCAATTTGGATGCCTTTTATATCTTTTTCTCCTGTAAGTGCTTAAACAAGTACTTCTAACCCAATGTTAAATAGGAGAAGTGAAAGTGGATATCCTTGTCTTGTTCCCAATCTTAGAGGGAAAGCTTTTAGGATTTCACCACTGAATATGATGTCACCTGTGGGTTTTTTCATATATACCTATCATGTTGAGGAAGTTTCATTCTATTCCTATCTTTTGAAGTGGTTTTAAAAGGAAAGGGTGTTGTATTTTGTTGAATGCTGTTTCTGCATCTATGGAGATGATCACATGGTTTTCTTCTTTTGATCTGTTTATGTGGTATATTACATTAATTGGTTTTGTTCTGTTGAACCATCCTTGCATACCAGGGATAAAACCCAATAGGTAATGGTGCGTAATTCATATGATGTGTTGATGAATACGATTAGCAAATATTTTGTTGAGGATATTAGCATCTAGTTTCATTAGAGAGATTTCTCTATAGTTTTACTTTCTTGAGGTATCTTTGTTTGGCTTTGGTATTGGGATGATATTGGAAACATAGAATGATTTAGGCAATGTTCCCTCCTCTTCTCTTTTTTGGAAGAGTTTAAGCAGGACTGGTGTTAGTTCTTTCCAGAATGTTTAGTAGAATTCACCTGTGACGCCACCTGGTCCTGAGATCTTCTTTGTCAGGAAGTTTTTGATCACTAATTCTTTCTCGATACTTGTGATTGTTCGGTTAACTTCATCAATTTCTTCTTTCATCAGTGTATGCTGCTTGTGTGTTGCTAGGAATTTATCCATTTCCTCTAAATTACCCATCTTCTTGGCATATAATTTTCCCAAGTATCCTCTTATGAAACTCTTTATTTCTGTGGGGTCAGCGGTGATAGCCCCTTCCTTATTTCTTATTTTACGTATTTGCATCTTCTATTGTTTTTCCTTTGTTAGTCTAGCTAAGAGTTTGTCAATTTTATTGATCTTCGCAAAGAATCAGCTTTTTTTCCCTAGTGCTTTCTTATTTTTAAAATCATTTAGCTCTGTGCTAATCTTTGTTATTTCCTTCTTTCTATTTTCTTTGGGGTTAGTTTGTTGTTCTTTTCTAATTCCTCCATGTGTGCACTTAGGTGTCTGATTTTAGCTCTTTCTTCTTTAATATGGGCATTATGGCATGAATTTTCTCTCAGTACAGCTTTTGCTACATCCCATATATTTTGATATTGTGTGTTGTCATTTTGTTTCATTTCAAGGTAGTTACTGTTTTCTTTTGTGAGTTCCTCCTTGACCCATTGTTTGTCCAACAGTGTGTTGTTCAACTTCCATATCTTGGTGCCTAATCTGGTTCTCTGACCCTTACTGATTTCCAGCTTCATTCCACTGTGGTCAGATAAATTACTTTTTATAATTTCAATCTTTCTGAATTCATTGAGTGTTGTTCTGTGACCTAGCATGTTTATCCTGGAGAATGATCCATGTGCACTCGAGAAGAGTGTATATCCTGCTATATTTGGGTATAATGTTCTGTATATGTCTAATACATCCAATTCCTTTCATGTGTTATTCGAAGTCTTCATTTATTAATTCTCTGTTAAGACAGTCTATCTAATGGTGATAATGGTGTATTAAAGTCCCCCACTATAATTGTAGAAGGATCTATTTCTTCATTTAGTTTTCCCAATGTTTGCTTCATGTATTGTGAGGTTCCCTGGTTAGGTCCATAAATGTTTATGATTGTTCTTTCTTCTTGATAGATTACCCCTTTTATTAATATATAGTGCCCATTTTGTCTTTTACAGTAGTTTTGCATTTTAAGTCTATTTTATTTGATGTTAGTATAGCTACTCCCACCTTTTTTTGGTTATTGTTTGCTTGTAGAATTGTTTTCCAACCATTCACTTTCAGCCTCCTTGCACCCTGGTTCTAAGATGGGTTTCTTGTAGACAGCATATAGTTAGGTCACATTTCCTTATTCATTCTACCAATCTGTGTCTCTTGACTGGTGAGTTTAATCCATTAACATTCAGTGTTATTAATGTTAAGGAATTACATTAGTCATATTTTCTTTAGTTTATGTATGCCATATGTTTTTATGTCTTTTATCTTTTTAATTGTTCTTACACTCTCCTCCACCTCTCTGTCTCCTGTTTTTTCCTTTCAACCTACAGGACTTCTTTTATTATTTATTGAAATGCAAGTTTCTTATTGACATAACTCTCTTAATTTCTGTTTGTGAATATTTTGAACTTTCCCTCATTTTTGAATGTCTGTTTTTCTGCATAGAGAATTCTTTGTTAGAAGTTTTCCTTTTAGCACCTTGACTATGTCATACCACTGCCTTCTTGCATCCATGATTTCATGAGAAGTCAGTATTTAATCCTATTGAGTTTCCCTTTTATGTGATGATTCTCTTTTCTCTTGCTGATTTCAGTACTCTCTCTCTCTTGGGCATTGGAGAATTTGACCAATTTGACATATGTCTTGTAGTAGGCTGTTAGGATTTATACTGTTTGGGGTGCACTGCACTTCCTGGAAATGTAGGACTATGTCCTTCAATAGTGTTTGGGAGTTTTCAGCTATTATTTCCTCCAACACACCTTCTGTCCCCTTTCCCTTCTATTCTCCCTCTAGGATGCCTATAATGTGTATTATTGTGCATTTCATGCTGTCACTCAAATCCCTGTGTCCTTGCTGGATTTTTCTTTTTATCAATCAGTTCTGCTATCTGATTTCACCTGTACTGTCTGCCACATCGCCGATTCTTTCCTATGCATGTTCAAATCTGCTGTGTGCTTCCAGTGTATTTTTTATTTCTTTTATTGTGCCATTCATCATCATCATATCTGTTATCTTTTTATGTTTGCTTACAATTTCTTCAGTATGTTCTCCCTGTGTCTTCTTAATATCATTTAATCTCTTCCTTCACCTCATTAAGTGGATTCATGCTATTTGTTTTAGATATCTCTGATTAGTTGTTTCATGTTCTGCATGTCCTCATGTTTTATAGTTGGTTCATTGGACTGCGCCATGTCTTCTTGTTTCTTAGTATGGGTTGTAATTTTTTGTTAGTGTCTAGGGATCAGTTTATGTTGATGTGTTTGTTCAGTTGATTAACTTTTTTTTTCTTATCTAGGGTTTTATTTTGTTGTTGTTTTTGTTTATGTGGTAAGTTTTCACTTTGACACTTCAATGCTCTTATTCTATTTCCTTGTTGTTGTCTATGTTCCCTTGGGGAAAAAATTAGGGCCAGAGCAAAGGAAAGAGGTTAGAAGAGAAAAAGCATAATAGTAATAATAATAGTAAAAGATAGATGATGAACCAAATAAGACCAAGGAAAATGAACAATTAACTCATGTAAGTAGTGCAGAGGAGTAAGGATAAAAAAATGGAGTACAAACAATGAGATGAGAAAACAAATAGAGAAAAATATACAAGATGAATTAATAGGCCAGAGTGATAAGAAGAGAGGGAAAGAGAAAAGACAAATACAAAAAAAGTAAAAAAGAAAGAAAATGGAAAAAAAGGAGAGAGAAATAAAGACAAGAAAAATTGAATACCAAAAAAAAAGAGGTGGAATTTAAGAACAACAACAGAAAACAGAAAATAGAAAATTGAAGGAAGGAAAAGAAATACAATAGGTAGACAATATTGGTAAACAAATAAAGGGAAACAAATGAAGGGGAAACACAACAAAGAAGAAACAAGACAGGAGGAACTAATTTAAAAAGGAAAAAAAATAAACAATTGAAAAAGCAAACAAACAAAAAAAAAACATAGAAAAATAGCTTTCCCATTTTAGGCTCCTAAGGAGCTTCTCAGGCTGTCAGTGTTCATCAGTTACCCTGCAGCCTGCCTTATGCAGAATTTGAACTGGGTTATAGTGAGTAGACTAAGTTAAATTTAAAAAAGGAACCTTTCTTAAGAAAAATAAGAGATCTAAGAAAAGCTAATAGAAAAAGAATGTTTATATGTTCCCTTTCTTAAAGTATTCACTGTATGTCTCATAACCCAGTGGAACACTTCTCTAAGAAGTGCCGGGAATTGAACCTGGGATCTGGTATAGTCAAGTCAGGAACTCCTCCACTGAGCTAAACTTTCTCCTTGGGTCAGTTAGCCTTTCAGAAAGCTATCTGCCCACTTTTCCTTGGGCAGGTTAGAATATTTGCAGTTGGCCAGAGTCCTGCTGATTAGACACCTCTCTGTCCCAGACCGCTTTGTATTCTAATTGCTTTCTCTCCAGGGCAGCTAGGCATGGCCACCTGTGTGAGCAGATCCCACCTCTGCTCTCCTGGTCAGGTTGAAGTCACTTATGAGATTCAAAGGGGACCTTGGTATCTGAACTCACCACAAAGAACAACTCTTGACCCTCTTCCAGACCTTTCCTCCTCCCAGGGGAACTGAACTAAGCCCTTGAAAGGTTTTTGAGGCTTTATACCACCTACCTCCCTTAGGGGAGTTAGAGTTCTGATAGTTTTCAGTGGGCCAGGACTAGTCAATTGCTTGTCTCCATCCTCTCCCCACCCAAGTTCCTCTCTCCCAGGGTGGCCGGGTCTGTCAGGCTGCCTGAGTAGATTCCCCTCTCTCCTCTTCCTGGGCCTACCTCAGTGCCAGCTGGTATGCTCTCCAAAGATCAAAGGAGACCCAGGTAAACAAATCCACAGAAAGGAAGCCCCTCTCCACCCTTCACCAGAATCTTCTTCCTCTCAGAGAATGCTCCCTCCCTCTTGGTGGCTGGTGGGAGTCACGGGGTTCACAGAGGTTTTTGCCCTGAGGGTGGGGCTTAGCTGCCCACCATTTCCAGCCACAGGGGCAAGAAATTCATAGTTTTTCCTTGACCTATTTATGTCTTTTTCCAGTTCCCTCTAGATTAGTGCCCTGAAGCTCCTGCTCTGTGGGTTCCCAAAGCAGCTCACTGGGGTAGGATAATGCCCCTTCTCAGATGTTTTTTGTGAGAGTGCTGGGGAGTGCCCATGTAAGCCAACACCATCTCCCCAATTGTGTTTAAGTACTACTTACATCACCCTGGTAATCATTGCTCCACTTGGTATGTCCTTCACACAGCCAGCATGCTACAGCACCATTGACCCTAGAGGGAGGTTAGGATGTTAGGCTCCAGTATCCTACTGGCCTTGTGCATAGTGCCCTTCAGCACTATGAAACAGAGCCAGTCTGGTGGCAATATCCATTGTTCATCTGGCCATGTTAAGCCATTTCTGGCTGCTGCAGCAGTTTGAAACTGCAATGTAGTCTCCATCCACTTCAAGAGCACAAGCAGAGATGTAGTAGATACCTTTATTGTTTTAGGGGTCAGTGACGAGCCTGGCCAATAATTCAAATGGAGAGGCAAAATGCAGTGTATTGAAGTCCTAGTTTGAATGTACAAAAGAGTTTGGCAGTACATAACTCTATCTTTTTTGATTTTTATACATTTCCTAAACACTTCCAATGCAGTGTATGACATATCAAATGAACTTAACTATTTTAGTATTTTGTTTTTACTTCTACACCTTTACCATGATGATGTTAATTACACAGGTGTTTTACTTTAGTAGTACAGGGAAAACTACTTTTTCAATTATTTTATGAAAACTGAAGATTCCAAATAGAATTTAGATTATCCTTCCTTACCACCATTTTAACATGGAAATAGAGGTGGCTTCTGACTGGTTTTCCTGCTATGCGATTACTTTTTACTATTAGTATCGATTTAGGTTTCTAATAAATAATGGCTTTTTGGAATTAGCCTTTTAAATCCTTCCATTTAGATGATGCTTTTACAAATTCTTTATAATTAACCATAACCACATAGACTAGTTTCTTTACATTTAAATAAGCATATTAAATTACAGTTAGTAGCCAATGAAACTTACTTTATCCATTTAAAGGGATGGCAGATATACATTTTCTTCTTTACCGTAATTTCTTTAAACATGAGCTTACAATTTTCATTGCCTTAAAACTAATGCATATAATTTTAATTTATTTACTTGGTATTCTATAAACCAGGGACATAACAC
Organism: Cabassous unicinctus; assembly: GCA_029593785.1. Taxonomy (NCBI): domain Eukaryota; kingdom Metazoa; phylum Chordata; class Mammalia; order Cingulata; family Chlamyphoridae; genus Cabassous; species Cabassous unicinctus. Next base: position 6,916 of record JAQZBX010015499.1, on the reverse strand, counting down.
CGAAGCTAAATAAAATTGAAACCATTAGTTTATGCAAGGAATGTTCTTTTTCCTTCCTTTATAGGAGGCTTAAAACCTCTTTTCTCTAATAAAATTTTAAAACTGAAAACATTAAAAGTATCCTGACTCTAGGCTATGGAATATATCACAATTGTTTAATTTGTTTTAATCATAATTTAGAAAAGATCTTTCCATACCTTTTAAGGACTTTTCTTTTACTTATTGAAATTTGGTAATAGAATTATCAAGCAACTTTAGTTTAAGAATGTTAAAAGGTCTACCTTGGAGAATTACAGCACAATCTATAATTCTTAATTCCACAGCTTAGAAGAGTTTTAATCTGTTACAATCATCCCCTCCATCAGAGAAGGCCCTGGTGGCTGGGTAGGTCAAGGAGCTTAGGAAAATCTTTTTCCTTTTTCCAATAGTACCTATATTCAGATTTCTATATGACCCTTCCATCCTGCTCAGCCTAATTTGGGCTCCAGGAATACTTATTCACATACATAACTACTCATTTAATTTTGCACTTTGAATAGAGTTCTTTTAAGAATATGTATTTGTTAATTTGATACTACCATCCTGATGTATGAAGATATATATACTGAACAAATAGGCAGACATGAATAGAGTTTGACACAGAAATACAACTTAAAATTACTTAAAACTTTCAATCTTTTACAAAATTAGTTTTACTGTAAAATAACATTTAAAAGATTTTTTTGAAGACTATTTCTAATTAATCTAATTTGCACTGTGACCATGCAGTACTACATAAGAATTTCACTTTTTAATTATTGTCTTATAACTAAAATGTCTCCAAATGCTTTAAAATACAGTTTATACCATTTTCCTTTATTTGAGAGCTTCGCTTATTTCCCATTTTGACTTTTGCAGACCTTGGATGAGCAAGACTAATTCCAGTATATACTCAATGAGGTTGTTGAGGCCTCAGAGAACTAGTTTCTCTCATGAATTCCTGATTTTAGGAATTTTAACACTAGGGGTGGGAGGCCTGCCTCTCCAGTCCTAGAAGATAACAGGACTCCAGTGGCTGCTGGACTGGAAGAGTGGACATTCAACCCCAAGGGTTGAGAATTCCACCAGGCAGCAATTTAGTCCACACTTGGAGCCACAAGAGAAAGCAGGGTCACTAATAGCAGTGCAAGGACAAGAGACTGGGTCATCTCAAGTTTGGTTTCCCCTGAGCCAAAGAGGGCAGAAGCTGTTATGAAATAACCATAAGCAAAGGCAAGGGGTGAGACTAGAATCAAAGTAACCATAAACAAAGGAAAATTTAGTTTATACTTACTATCATAGTAGCTGAAGTCTAAAGGGTAGGTGAAGCTAGTTATGCCACCCAGTTACAATAATTTCAATTACTAGCCTTCTGCTGTTTTATAATATAAAGGCATTTATATAATGATCTTAACTCCTGGTTACAGTTTCTAAAACAATTTTATTAGTAACAACTTTGCTAAGTTTTTCTGCTTTCCCCACAGTTTAATTAATTCTACTTGTGATTTCTTTTATACATTAAATTTAAATGCAAGATAGTATTGACATTTAAGGACTATCTTTTTTTTTTGGTTACCCTTAACCATTATCCAATTTGTAACAGGTGAACCCCAAATCTGATTTATGAGTCCCTAGGCATGAGCAGACTAACATAGTTAAAGCAAGCACAGGTTAGCACAGAAGAGAGACTTTTATGCACTTAGCTTAGGGAAAGACTTGACTTTAGAATCACCTGGATACAATGCTCCAAGTGTCTGTCCATGGCAGAAGCATCATACAGGACCCTCCAGCTTCAATCTTCCAGGAAAATCTCTGGGTAGCTGCTTGGTACAGAGCTAAGGGGTCTAGAGAAGCCCTGCCACTGACAAGACATGAATTGGGGCTGCTCTGGGGGCAGTATTGTTAGTTGCTTCATATCAAATGAACTTAACTATTTACAAGGGGTAAAACCCTGCAAGCCTTTTTTTGCTGGAAGGATTGGAGTGTTACAAGGAAATAGGCAGGGAGCTAGGAAAGCCAGGAATCTTTTAATTGTAATTGATGGCACATGAGGAGGTTCCTTATTCTACAGAGGAGAGGTTTGGTAATTAGAATGCATTTCCTCATTCTTTTAAGGCAGGGGTTATCAACCTTTTTTTTCTCCATGGGTCCCTTGTTAAGAACCCCTGCATTAAGAAGACAGGACCATGTGGTCTCTGGCTCAGATCCATCTGTCTTCTCTCTTAAGTTCTCCTCTTTTAACTGGAATTCAGGGTTCCATACAGAACCAATTCTCAGCCATACTGTGGTCACGTGGAGGAGCAAAAAAATATTAGCCTAGGCAGGTTGTCCCAATTTAAGAGCCACCCATTATCCTAGGGGAGGATAAAATGCGTGTGTCAGTTTGGGGATGTCCTACCACTGTCCTGATTGAATAGGATTGCTCACCAAGCCAGTGTCCTGGAAATTGGGGAGCCCTGCACCTTGTCCCAAGTTTCAGGGATCAAGAGCTTTGTCTCTGGGCATCCCCATAGCCTTAGATGTCATGGGGGCATCTGGGTCTTATTCCCAGACCAAAACACCCAAGCTGGGATAACCTTAGGAAAGGGACTGGCTACGGACCTTTAAATACTTTTGCTTACTTTGCAGTGGTTTTAGGAGCTTGCTATGAGTGATCTCACCCCATAACCACTCCCAGCGGCTCCTGGGATAAACTTCTTCAGATAAACCAGATATTAAAAGCTGTTATGAAATAACTATGAAACTAAAATGAAACAGAAAACAGACAAAAACTCACATTTGATTCAGCAAGGAGTCTGGAGGAAGTCTAGTTGCTGGCTGACCCCATGTCACCCAGAGCTTGTGAAAGACAAGATTGTAGGCAGACTTATAAAAGGGCCCCCAAAGATCCCTGCAACCTGGGATTCACACCGTAGTGTAATCCTTTTCCCTTGATTGAGGTCTGGACCTAGTGAGTAGCTTCTAATGTATAGAATGCAGCAAAAGGAAAGGTTAATCACATTCTATATTGGGTTACAAAAGACTGTGAATTCCAACTTGCTAGCAACCTCTATTTCCTTCTCAATTTGTAAGATTTGATGAAGGGAACACCATGTGGAAGAGTGCAGTTGGCAAGGAAATGAGAAGATCACCAGGCAATAGCTATGGACAAAGTTCCTCAGTTTAACAGTTCCTTTAAGAGAAACTAAATGCTGCCAAACACCAGATGAAAGAGCTTGGAAATAGATACTTCTCAAGCCAACCCTTCAGATGAGACCACAGCTCCTTTGACATACCTTTCTGCTCACACCCTGAACTTTATATTCAAATGCTAACACAATGTGCAATTAAACAATTGTTTGGATGTTCAGATATTAAAGTCAGGAAGGCAAGGACATATTTTTTTTTCTCACACCTGCATATCCAACCACTAGCAAAATGCCTGTCAGTGCTCAAAATCATTTCAGACACAAATTTTAAGCATCATAATATTTGAATATAAAGACATATTTACATTTATATGTAAAGACATAGGAACACATAAGAGAACAATAATATTGAAGTTCATTACCAAAAGTGTTTACTACTAAAATACTACATCATACATTTTTTTCTTTTAATTTCAGAAGACTATTAAAATACCAAAAGGCAAAATATTCCCTTTGGAAGCAAATGTCTCTACCCAAAATTTAAATATATTGATTGATTTTTCTTCATAAGTATTTTTTTAAATTTTTGTCAGGAGATGTCATAAGACCTTTAAACTTTTAATTTTATTTAAAAATAGTTGAAATGCAGTCTATTTATAGTTAAATCAGTAATGACCGGGGTAATTCATTTCTTTGAATGCCTATTTGATTTTACAATTTTTATGATATCAGATAATTCTGAGTTGAAGAGATCTGTGTTCTGTTATTTTTATTCCTTGATAGTAAAGTGTGTGCACACTAGATGCATGAAAAATACCTTTCCATTAAATATGTATTGGCAGCATAACTACTTGTACTTATACAGAACAACATTATTGCTCTTGTCCTGAGAGAGTGTTGGTAGTTTTAGTCTTCAGCAGTACTGATTTTCTTTCTGAAAGTTCTTTTCAGTATTGCCCCCTCCCCAAAACCAGAATCCACAAGACAGTGAGACCTCTGGGAAAAAGAATGAAAGTTGCTTTTGGGTACTTTAGAGCAATTATAGAATGAAAAGATATAACTTATTTTCAGTATCTGTATGTACATGTCTTACATAATTAGAGAGAAATTTTTTCTTTAGTCATACTTTGATTAGATTTTTTTTCATTGGCATTCAAGGTAAACAGGGTGCACCCATTTTATGTATGGCTGATGAAGTTATTACCAACATAAAGGGGCACTATCAATAGTGATTTTTCTGAAGCAAGAAAGAACCTTTGGCAACCCAAGTGTCCATGAACCAATGAATGGATAAATAAGATGTGGTATATACTGTGGTGTGTACATGCAATGGAATATTATTCAGCTGTAAAAAGAAATGAAACCTTGATACATGTGACAACCTGGATGAACCTTGAAGATACCATGTTGAGTGAAATAAGATAGGCACTGAAGGACAAATATTGTATAATCTCCCTGATTTGAAACAATTAGAATAAGAAAACTCATAGAGTCACATACTGAAATATAGGGGTGCAGTAGGGATAAGGAATGGGAAGTTAAGGCTTAAAATCTATAGGACTCCTATTTGGAATGATGGAAATGTTTTGGAAATGGATGGTGGTGAGGGTAGCACAATATTATGAATGCAATTAACAGCATTAAACTACAGATCTATATATGATTAAAAGGGGAAATGTTAGATTATATATATGATAACATAATAAAAAAATTAGATCCGTGTAACTACACTGCACAAACATTGAGCTTTAAGTTAAACCATGGATATTTATTAATAGTACAATTATAAAAATATCTTGTCATAAATTGTAGCAAATATTCACACCAATGCAGGCTGGTGTTGTTGGTGGGTGGTCAGTGGGAATTCTGTATTTTATACATGATTTTTCTGTAAACCCACAACTTCTCTAATAAAATAGAAAAAGAAAGAAACTCTGAGTTCTGGAATGTGGTGAGAGCATCATCAATAATGACCCAGTGTCCCTAGATTTTCCATCTCTTTCAGTTCAGGTGAGTGCCTAGGAGAATTTTCTCCAAGGGAGATGGGCCTCTTTTTTTTGTAAATTAATTTTAATCTGAAGATAATTTTTTTTTATCTCACTGCAGACATTTGGGGGCAAGTTATCTGAGAGCATATTTGGTTACTGTGAAAGAATTCCTCTGAATGGCCAAAGGGGAACCACTCTTATTTTAAGATTCTGGGGTCTACTTTTCTGCAATTAGTTCCATAAGGAAGATGGGAGACAATGAAATGAACAAATAAATAAACATATAATGACAAAATACAGGTATTGCCTGAAGATGAAGTAGTGTTCTGTTCAAGAGTACTTGGCCAGAGAAAGGAAAGACTAACATAGGTGGGAGTTCAGATAAAGGAGAAATTCAGAGGGAATAACATTTAAACTGACACTGCAGGAAAATGAATAAGGTGTGGGCATATGTGTATGTGAGATTGGGAGGTGATGAAGGATGACAATAGGACTCAGTGCAGAGAGAGTAGCAATGCTCCATTGGGTTTCTGTCGTGCTGAAAGGGGGTTTCAAGTATTAATTCCTGGATGCCTAATGGAGTCATTAATTAAGATTTGGAAATTGGAGGAGATATAACTTTCACTTGTTTAGGGGAAGGTTATGTCTTCAATTTCAGGTATATTCTAACTTAGGTGCCATTAAATCCTGGGGAAATATAAATAAAAACAAAATCATCTCTCAACTCCCAAAACCTCTCTACAAACATAGAATACATAGAAAAAGAATTTTATCATTGAATAAACATTAAAGCAAAATGTGATGCATCACAAGCAATCTACAGGGATGCAAAGACAGAAAGATATCTTAAGCTTTTTTTATGTGACTAAGCAGATATAACCCATTTCATACATATTCTCAAATTATTTCTCATGATCAGAGGTAGTTTGCAATTTTGAGCCAGGAACACACCCCCTAAACCCCCACCTCCAGAAGCTATTCTCATCATTTATCAGGAAATTGGTAGAAATTTTGTTGGATTATATATATATTTTTAATGGCTTCCTTTCTTGTATAGACCTTGTGTGGTAAAATTTGCAAGACACTCATTTAAACTTATACACACATTTCAAATATATGCATTTCAAAAGGACAAAGAAAATAGTATTACTTACAACTATGGGTTTTCTAAAGTAAATACTCAGATGGGAGGGAGAAGGTTGTCTCTTCCCTTGTGTTCAACAGGGAGAGTAAAGACTTCTCATTTTTTATTTGTATTTCCGTTACATAACACACAAGAATATAAAGGTGAAAGCTCAGAAATGACATCCAGATTATAGTATGGTTGCTGTCATTGTAGGGACAGAAATGAAGGAAATGTCACCAATCAAAGAAATGAGTCAGATAGTAGTACACTGCCGCGGTTTAGCCGAGGTATGAGGGAGCAAGACTGAAGGTGGTTAAGGGAGTCGGCGAGAGTGATGAGTCGTATACCCAAGTGAGAATTGACGACTGACTTTATTGCAGGATAAGCTCAGTTTTTATATTCTATTTTTTGGCAAGCGTAAGCATTTTCTTTGAAGTTATGTAAGGTTGTAGACGTTATATAGACTTGAGATAAGCGCTTTCAGTTCCATGGTGACAGGATGTTAACTTTTTAGGAACAGTAACTTACAGCATAGTAGTTCTTACTCTGATGTCTAAGATTAGATATGCTAGACTTGTGGTTAAACTTTATGTTTTTAGCTAAAGAGTCATTAAGATCCTGAACTATCTTTTTAGGCAGTAGTTTCCTGCTTGTAG
>JAQZBX010015498.1:0-37475 GCA_029593785.1 Cabassous unicinctus | reverse complement strand
AAAAAAAAAAAAAAACAATATATACACTATACCCTGATAAATGGGAAGGGACAGATGTTAAAAAAATTACCAACCCAGCCCTAGAGATACTAGGAATCTGCCTCAGAATTGGCCCAAGGAAAATTTAAAAGATTTTTTAGTTAGCAAATAAAGTTAAAAATCCAAGATAATCCTAGTATGTGCTTTATGGTAATTCATGATTATTAACCTTAAAAGAACTCACCAACAGGTGATTAACTATCAACTTGTAATTTTTACATCTACTTGATTATTTCAATGGAAATTAAAAGTATTAATCTAGTTTTATAATCAAGGTTCTGGGATGTCAAATTCCTATCACATGATCCACCAGGTAGAGATTGTTACTGGTTATTAACACCACAGTGAGGTACTTGACAACAACTTTCTTTATTAGGTGTTATCTTATTTAATGATTCCGAATACAAAAAAGGGTTTTATTATTTCCTGGAAATATGGATATATATTTGTATTATTTTTATCTCTTAAATAGTTTTGAACATCAAAATTTTCATTCACAAAAAAAGAGGAAAATAAATGTCTAAAATTTTGGCCTCAGGAAGAATTTAAATCTACTACACATAACTAAAGAACACAAAATAATAAGGATGAGATATGTCACTCTGGGACCCAATAATTGAAGAGTTGTGGAGAGTATATGTAAAAAAAAAATACAGATGATTTTACTATTTTTTCACAAAACATTGTTCTAGCCAAGAAACTTTCAAAAAGTAATATTAATTTGCCAATTAGTTCACACTGCCAAATCATTAATAATCAGAAAAACTCCTTTCATCTTTACAGTCTAAGTTCTACTTCTAATTCAAAACAAGTTACCATGAGGCTGAGAAATTACAGTAATTTCTTGTCTGCTTGGACTGCCAAAAAGAAATAAAAAAAAGTAGCAAGAATTAGATTGTTTTGGACATCCCTTTTAGGATAGAAAAATGAGTACTTAGAGACAAATATGCAGCATTCAGATTTTATAGTTGACACCTAATTTTGTGTGCATGCATCAAAGTTTTACAAAGTTCTGATTCATGTTCTACTAATATCACCAAATCTGAAGGTAACAAAGACAGTGAAACAAAGAATCAAAATGACTTAACAGCAGGAGGAATATAGAATTAATGCAAAGTAGTATAGGGTTTCTGTCTGGGGAGATGGGAAAATTTTAGTAATGGAAGTTGGTGAAGGTACCACAACATAGTGAATGTGATTAATCCCACTGAATGGTATCCTTGGGAGTGGTTGAGATGTGAAAGTTTATGTTGTATATATGCTCCCACAATTAAAAAAGAAAGAATGATAAGGAAAAGAAAGAGCAACTAAAGAGACAATTAAAAGCAATACATGATCCTGGATGGTAACAAATAAGGGAGGAGAGGAGGTTCAGAAGGACATTATTGGGACATATGAAAGGATGGAATATAGACTGTAAGATTTATTTCCATGGTTAAATTTCTTGTCCTTGATAACTGCACTTAAGGTGGATATATAAAAGAATATCTTGTTCTTAGGAAATGTACATGGCAGTATTAAGGATTCAAGGGGCATGATATATATACAGCCTTCTCTCAAGTGCTCAGAAAACTGATTAATAAATAAATAGATGGAGAGACAGACATCAGATAGATAGATGGATTGATAGATTGATAGAATGATGGGTAGATAGCTAGAATGACATGACAAATGTTAAAATTGATGGATTTGCGTATCTGGAGGGACAGGAATATGATGGAATTCTCTGTGTGGGGTTTTTATTATTTTTGTAGCTGTCCTGTAAGTTTGAAAGTATTTCAAAATAAAAGTTTTAAAAAATGATGTAACTGAATTCATTATATGTAAAGTTTTACTTTAGCAGTGGAATACATACCAAATATTATTGTAATAGCATATATCATTTCAAGCTTATATTGCAATTTATTATGTTCTACAAAAATAATTTGACTTGTGGCATATCAGACTTTATACAATATTGTGTTTTCTAATGACCGAGATGAAACCCAAGAAGTCATTAAAACCACATAAAATATTTATACTACAGGGAGGCTTAAAAATGCAAAATAAATCACATGTACAATCTCTAATGACATCTGTCATCATAATCATCAGTCCACTTGATTCTGAGCTGCCATCATCGCCCTTCATGGACTTTACATAATCTGACAACAGCTTACCTTCATAAACATGTCAAATAGACATAACATCAAAACAACACAGCAAATTTTCATTTGTTAAGTACTAACCTAATTGTTTGGGATCAAATTATATAACTGCTAATTCTTGTAGAGAATATATAAGAAAAAATTACATTATCACTAGTCACTGTTTACTAAGCATACTCTCTATCCCTACCAAACAAGAAATGACTTTTTAGAAGACAGAAATTACATATAAAATATCAAATGTTTTAGAGATGTCTCTACACTATTTTTTGTTTTAAAAGGAAGCCAAATTATGTATGATGAGTGTACTTATAAACCTGCTCAGTATTGTATAATGAATTCTTCAATAGACTCTGAACCTCCCAAATATGGTATGTGAGTGACTAACAGCTGAGAGGAAATGTAACTGAAACAGTCTGTTAGAGATCCATTAAAATCTAGGTCTGGGTGACAGTATAGTTGGATGTGCAAATTTGTGCAGGAATGAAGCCAAATTTTTGGCAATTCCCTCATGGTCTTAGATGTATTGACAATGGCCCTTTCTTTTTCAGTAATGTTACATTTCAAGAACATTATTTGAGCTGGAGGACCTGTCTGGTCTTTAAAATAAATAGCCTTAAGGCCTTGGATTTAAAAAGGCATGGCATTTCAAATAATACAAGAAACAAGAATTTGTACAAAAAATTACATGTTCCACAGAAACTGCTATACATAGCCAAAAATATCCAAATAGAAAAAAATAAGCAAGCAATTCTGCCTGTCATTCTACAGTTCCCTTTGAATATACCTGATAGTTTTTAAAAATTTCAGCAAAGACAGTTTTCTTAGAACATTATATTCTGGAGTGTTTTCTAAAAAGAATTCATATTTTAAAGCATATGTTCTTAATATACTACTTTGTGAATGCTTCCAGTATTTGCTTGCTCTTAGAAGTAAATTCAGTACTTAACTCCTTTATAAGTCATTTAATAACCACATTTGATCCTCGTCTCTATGTAGTAAGCCTTTCCTATGTCTTCATTGCTATGGAATGTTATACAAAAAAATGAAAGCACAACATTTTTTTCCTTGAGGAATTTATAATTTAATATGAGTATAGATAAAACAAATGTACACCTTCAAAGGTACAAATAAAAAAAAATGTTGATCATTCTGAAGGAAAAGTACTCTAATAATTTTACAGGTGAACAGCAGTAAGAGTTGAAATTGACACAGCACTTTGTAATTTAAGAAGTGCTTCTCATCAAATTCACTCAAAACACCCCAATGAGACAGGTATTTTTTTCCCCAATTTTACTGAAGAACCTGAGACCCAGAAAAGGCTGAACCAAGTTTATGCATAAAGGAATAGAATCAAGATTCAAATCACATTCTCCAAAACTGCCACTGGGTTTATAATTTTCAAGTACTTTCATATTAGTAATCATATTTGATCCTTACAACAACCCTATCAGATAAAATAGCAGCTAATATTCAATGAGAGTGTATTATGTAGCAAGCACTGTTCTATACTATATTAACTCATTCACTCCTCACAATACCCTGTAAGGAAGGGTTATATTATTACCTCATTTTATAGATGAGAAAACTGAAGTTCAGAGAACATAGGTAAACTTCCCACCATAACAGAGCTAATGGGGAGGGGAATCAAAATTCAAACCCAAGGCATCTGATTCCAGTGCCAGTGATACTGTTCACCACCAACTCTGGCAGGTTAACATGGAGCAGGTGAAGAATCTTGCCAAAAGTCACAAGGAAAGAAAACTGCACAGAAAGAACAAGAATGTCTTCTAACTCTTCACCCTAGCTACTTTTCCTAAGTGTAGTTTGAATAATTCGAATCATTAAATCCAGAAGGGGTTAGATGGCTTTAGGTGCAGAGCATTCTTTGAAGCAGGGTATGAGCAGGTGAGAACAGTGGCAGAATGAAGGGGAGAAAGAATTCTATCATCTGAGAGAAGATTTCTTTTCCATAGACTGGAACCAGAAGAGTAAAATGTATGTGAGCAGGGACAAGTGTACTTACCATTTTGGTGAAGGGAGAATGAATATGGGTGGTTGAAGACAGATTACTCTAATTAAGGAAATTAGTAAAAGTGGAGCTCAAGACTGATTTGTTTTGAGAGAAATTTAAAGCCAATTAAAGATTTGGGAAAAGTATTGTGACATCCCCAAAAGAACTGATACCCCCATCCTTGACAAAAGTACCTAGCACCAGAACAAAAATTTAAAAAAGAAAACAAACCATAGAACTGAACAACACAAAAAAGCAAGCCCTAATGTAAACTATGGACTATAGTTACTAGGATAATTATAACAGTATTGCTTCACCAATTGTAACAAAGGTATCACATTAATGCAAAATGTTATTAATAGGGAGAACTGTGGGGGCAGATACATGGGAACTCTGTACTTTCTGCATGATTTTTTGTAAAACTACAATTATTCTAATTTTTTTAAAAAACCTACCTAGCACATAGGAAGAAATAATATAACCACTGAAAGAATATGAATTATACATTTTCATTTTTTTCTTTCCTTTTTTTTAACTGAAATAGCATTTACAGTTTACCAACTCCTTTTCATTGTTAAAATCTTCATGTGGAATACACATGAAGAGGGGAGCATAATTGAACATAATGTAATTCACATTTGTTCCCATACCATGATTCTATGGTGCTGGTTATTTTAAAATACAATCCTCCTCAGAGTCATATTAAAATCAGGTAAAAAGTATTACAACAAAATCCCATTCAAACGAACAAAATGAAACACCAATCTAAATCTAAAGTACATGTTAAAATTAGAATGTGCAACAGAGATAAACTAATCACAGCAGAAACCAAAGGCAATGATACCAGGAAGACAGAAGCACTTTGTAAAAATATAGGAGGAAGAAAACTAATCCAAATGGAATTTCTTCTCATTATCTAAAATAAACCATGTCACTGGAATGGGTTTACACTATGGTATTTTGTCCATTTTAATTTCATAACCATAAATTCCCATGGGAGTACCTTAGACACATGCTCACAAATAATTGGAATACCTAACATTTGAATATAAATGCTTTTGCAGGAGTTCAACAAAATAAAAAGATCACAGTGAGGGCCCTCCAAGGTTTTTTACTGATGTCAACAGCTATGTTATGAGTATGAATTATCTCTGTGGCAATAAACTGCATGTGTTTAATACATTACATGAGTGTGAGAGAAGTCTTAATGCAGGAGACCAAATAAAGGTCTAAACTGCCCACAGAAACATCAAAATCAAGCCAAACTTCCTAAGATAGAGCAAACATAAATGTTTCCTCCCAAAGCTGTTACTGCTAAACATGCCTTGGCGAATTAAGTTCATATGTAACTACATTTGAAATATATGATGCAACTGAGCTATAACCCATTTTTCCTATGAAAAGTAAAAGGGAAGTATAGCAGTTGTGAGACATATTTTTCCATTCCAGGTCCTTCTGAAAGTTATTTCACATTGGAGCTGAAGGCAAAATGCACTTATGTGCTTTAAAATATAGTTGTTTATGCTAGTGCTCATATAACAGATAGAATTTTAATGACAATTATTATTTATAATATAAATAGTAATTATATTCTTCCATTTTCTTTTATTTGTTTTGTTTTTTTATTTTTATAGGGAAAGAAATTTTATTTTCAAGGATTTGTGCAATGGTGAATTTTAAAAATTTGTATTTCAACTATAAAAAGGAATTGACTTCATTCCACCCTGGCATACAGGTGATGTCAGTTTAAATCTAAGGTAATATTGCTATCCCCATGTCTCCACCCCTAAAAGACTACCCCAGCCTATATAGAATATATAGACTATATTTTGACTATAATTTTTAGTCAAAAAATGTGTGAGACATCACCCAAGTAATAATCAATGAAAGTAATGAATTAAACAAGTTTCTGCTTATATGGTTATATAAGGTCAAAAAATGAAATGATCTGTGTATTTGTTTCTTGCTAAATTACCTTCATCCTGTGCACTTTTTGGTACATTTTGGTATGAAAACATCTCAAAATATAACAATTCAAGAGTTTAGGTCAAGTTGACCCACCCAGGAGGCAGTGAAAGTTGGTTGGAACAATTAGAACTGTGAAATGGGAGAACGAATTTAATTCATTTACTTTTAAACTGTACAAACCAAGAGACATTCAGGAAGGAAATAATCTCAATACATATAATAAGATACCTAAGTCTACAATTCAATTATAACTACATGGCATATTTACATACAACAGAATGAACAATCAACATGACAAACAGAAAATTAACATATATATGTGGTTGAAAATACCCACCCCTAGCAGAAAGCTTTTTGGTGTTGATAATTTTGGCAGCATATTCTTGGCCAGTAGGAATTTTCATACATCTTCTTACCACTGAGAATGCCCCCCTGAAAACCAATAATTAGCAAGTCATCAATATAATCAGCTCTGAAAGTCTATTAAAAAATTTCAACAATCTAAGCATTTTTATTGATTTCACTGGATTAGCAAATAGTGCACTACAGTAATGTCCAGAAAAGGAATAATTCTGCCTGGAAACCCAGATCTTCTTCAATTTCAGAGAATAAAGGTAAATTTTATTTAATTGAGAGCACACATTACTAATCAACAAAATGAAAGGAACTGCCAATTATGATGGCTCTTGTTTGCACATGAAATTGGAAAACATTTTACAACTCACACTCACACAGCACCAAATGCTCTGAGAAAACACTGCAAAGAGCAGAGCTGAGGAGGAGCAGCAAAAATCTGCTGCCTATTTATTTTGGTAGGGAAAAATTAATGTGGCTCCAAGTAATTAAATATGGCCTTTATTTTCATTAAAACATAAATCTTGAGCATATTTGTGTGGTTTAGCAAATCCTGATATGATCATTTCATTATGCCCTGTTTGGGGCTGGGGGAGGGGACATATTTGAATTAAGCTGCTCCTCCGACATATTCTCCATTTTTCGACCGCAGACAATATATAAGGACAAGATGCTCATTACATTCAAAAGATATTTACATGTCCTTTAATTCAACGGTATAAGCCAGCAGCATACACATAAACGCACCCCTTTCATAAGTAATAGTCAAAACTAGAGAAAGAGGAATTGGGTTTGGGTTTGCTGCTACGTAAATCAACAATCAGGGCTCGGCTCCTAGGTCCCTTTGCACAGGTACTGGGTAGGTCTCTCCTGCCCCCTCCTTTAAAATCTCCTAGCAGTTCTGCCGGCGGTTGTAGGAGGTCGTTTTATACAATACTAGGCTACCCTTGGGGAAGCGCTCTCCGGATCTACAGAGGGCTTTTCCGCTCCTGTATAAATAAATCCTCCCAGAGAACGTAAAGATGCACAATTATATGCTAGGAAGGATGATGATATGCGAGTAATCTAGTGCAAAGAATAATTGTTCATATTGGGCTGGGGGTTGGGTTCCGGTGGACGGCTCTTTTCCTGGACAGAACTACTGGATGCAAAATAGACTCTACGCCCAAGTTGAACTTTCGGCATCAATAAACATGGCCCCGTCTGTTGCCGTGAGTTCCCATCCGTACGTGGGTCAAACCGCCGATACGCCGGCAAACCCAGAGGTATCTCTGTTTACACAAAACGTGATCTATGTTGCATTTTAAATGGATTCTTGTTTTCTACACACACACACACACACACACACATACTTCTCAGGATGACAGCTACAACTGCAGAGGTCGTAAATTCACTAAGTCTTCTGTGAAAGAGGGTGGAGGAGTGGGCGAAGGTTGGCTAGGGATTATAAGAGACTACAGCCGGGATGGGGGTCTTAGCCCTTCTTTTCCCCAGTCCCTTCCTAAGGCAGCACCTTTACCAGAGCTGATAAATCAGGAGCCCCCTCTCCCTCCCCTGGTCTCCCAAACTCCCTCGCCCTACTTCGGGGGCGGGTGGGTCGGGGGCATCGCCACCCGCCCTCTGCTGGAAAGGGGACATGCGGATGCCGAGCAAAGGCGCTTACTTTCCGAGCTCCTCGAAAAGCTGATACTCGTCCGTGAACCTGGTGCAGGTTGTCGTCGAAGCCATCCTCGGTCCGGGCTGTGCGCCTGGCTGAGAGCGCGGCGGACAAGACGCAAGCAGTCGCGCGGCTTGCCTGGGACTGGCCCCGCAACGCTGTCACCCGGGGCCGTCCTCACTTTTCTTGTCCGAAAGTAGCTCGCCCCGGAGGGAGTGTGCGCAGGGGCGGGGCGGTAATGGAGATGACCAGAAAGGGTGGCACGGGGTCTTCTCCCCACGATCCGCCGATCCTCCGCCTCCTCCTCCCGGCCTCGCTTCCTTCTTCTCTAGTAGATGTTCCAACCGCCCCTCTTCCAAACCCTCTCCCCAAATGCAGGGCGCAAAGTATTCAAGAGGGTGCCGGGGAATGAAAAAAACGAAAACAAAAAACAGCCGGGCACGGGGCGAGCTACAGCAGTTGCGAAACGATCCGCTCCAGGGGCAGGAGGGATAGAGGCGGAGGGGAGGAAGCCCGAGGGGGGCGGAGTGCAAGCGGCCCAGGCCGCCCAGCGCGTAGCGGACTGCTCAAGCCCAGCTGCAGCTGTCAGCAGCCGCGGGCGCGGGGCGCGCGGAGACTCCGCGGAGCGCGTGCGCCTGGGACCAGCCTCCCTTCCGCGGGCAGCAGCAGCACAGACTGGGCCCCGCACCTCGGCGTCCTCACGCTCCCAAAAGAGCCCGCGCGGTTTAGAAATGCGCTCGGAGAGAAAGAGCGCTCGGGTAGGACGAGACCTCTTCTGCCGTCCCCAGGCCGCCGCCTCTGCGTTTGCCTCCTCCTCCAGCGCCTCCTCCCGCCGCGCCCTTCGCCTGCCAGCACCCCTCCCTAGCGAAGCCCCCTCCTCGCTAGTCCCACACCTCCCTCTAGCGACTTCAAGCCTCTCCCTTCGCGGCACGCGCGCGCTCTCTCTCTCTCTCTCACACACACACACACAGCAGTCTAGGGAGAGACGAGGTGGGTGGAAGAGGATGTGCTGGGAAAAGGCCTCGAAAGGGCTTAGGTGAATTGAGGCCAGACGTCTAAATTACCCATTTAAACCCGCAGAAAGGCTCCTGCCCAAATCTGGGACTAAATTTAGCTGGAAGACGCGGGACAATTCGTGAACAGCTGTCTGCCGGGATTGTGGAAGCCCCCAACCCAATCTGGGTTCCAAGCACTAGAGACCACTCTAGGCCGCTCTAGGCCAGTTGCCCGGCCGGGTGCCCGCGCTGGGAGAGCGATGAGCCTAACTACTTCATGTTGGCGCCACTCAGTGTTGACACGGGGGCCGGATGTGGGCAGATGGCTGCTTCCAGAGCAGGGTCCCAACCTCCCACAGCCTCCCAGCGACTGTCTGGTCCCACCCCAGCGGAAGCCGCACTCACCGCGCCGCCCGCTTACAGGTGCTCGGCGCGGGACTTCTCCCTCCCCCACAACCCTGTTAGGGACGGCGACACCGTCCGGTGCGCCACATTTCACTCCCGATTTGACTGCAAACTCATTCTCCACCTCCCCCGCTGTTTTCCAGGCTGGGTTGTTCAGACTCTGGCATTCTCCAAAGGCCTTTGCTTCGGCCATGAATGTTTATAGAATGAAAGCAAAACTCCACCATTGAGCCCCACCTTCCCTCCTCTTCAGAGTAAACTCTCTAACCTCAGTAATGCTGATAGTAAGACGGGTTCTCGCGAGATTTCCTGTTCCGGCAGCGGCCGTGGGGGCCGGGAAGTAGGAAGGTTGAGTGTCGGTCACGCGACCCAGTGGGGACTGACGTTATTAGCATCTCATGAATCGCAGCTAGTCTGTTTCGCTTTGCAGAGCGAAAAAGGAAAAGAGGAGGTCATGTGTGCTTTGCTTGCATGCGCAAAGGTCTAGCCAGATAATCGCAAAAGAATATATATACCCAGTAAAGGGGTACCTGGAAAACAAATGAACTATTCAAGAATGTTTCCTACTCTGTTAGCATATCTATTAGCATATCATTGTTTACAGTAGATAAAAGAGAAAACAATTATGCATTATATTTAAAATAAATTGTTACTTATAGTTAAAGCGACCCATAGTCCTCCCTATATCTTAAACTATACCACTGCGAATTTAGAGACAGAACTGAAACAAAAAAGTTAGGAACTATCTTTAAAATTCTGCCTTTTGTTCTTCAGCATGGGCCATAAAAACCTTGCAATTCTATTGCAAATTTGTTCATCCTTAGCATTACATCATGGACTTAAAACTTCACAGCAGAAATGGTCAGAAAATATAATTTAATGCTGAGAATATAAGGCTTAAAGACGTTATTGCTTGCTCTCAAAGACTGCTATTAATTAATAAATTATCTTGTCCATGTCACATACAGTCTTTAGGTTTCCTAATTTCCTCACTTTGGGGCAATGCTATTCTGCCAATAATTGAACTTCTCTGGAAGTACTCAAAATGTTCATAATGTTTAATGCTTAGTATAACAAAACCAAAGTTTATATGTAAATATTTTAATTCCCAGGCATAAAAAGCAAATATACTCCAAGGAAGGTATAGAAGTGACCAATAAGAATGTGCAAAGACGCTCAACATCATTAGCCATTAGGGAAATGCAAATCAAAATGATAAAGTACTACCTTAAACCACTAGAATGGCTATTATTTATAAAAAGGAAAATATCATGTGTTGTCAGGGATGCAGAGAAATAGGATTCCCCTCGCCCCCAGCCCCATTCTTGCTGGGAATGTATAGTGATGTAGCCATGTTGGAAAACAGTTAGGCAGTTCCTCTGAAATTTAAGTATGGAATTACCATATGACCCAGTAATCCCACTTCTAGATACATACCACACAAAGAATTAAAAGCAGGGACTTGAACAGATTTTAGACTACTGATGTACTTAGCAGCATTATTCACAAAGGTGAAAGCAACCCAAATGTCTATCACTATCAGTGGATGAATGGATAAATAAAATGTTGCATTTACATTGTATAATGGAATAATATGTAGCTATTAAAAGGAATAAAGTTCTGAAATGTGTTACAACATGGATGAATCTTGAAGACATCATGTGGAGTGAAATCAGCCATTCACAAAAGGACAACTATCGTATGATCTCACTATATGAAAAAAAAAAGAATGTGCAAATTTATAGAGAAAGAAAAAAGATGACAGGATAACAAAGATGGGGGTGGGGAATGGGGAATTAAGGATTAATAGATACAGAGTTACTGTTTAGGGTGATGGAAAGTTTTGGTAATAGATGGTGGTAGTGGTAGCACAATATAGTGAATATAATTAGCACCACTGATTTGCATACTTGAAAGTGGTTAAAATTGAAAATGTTATGTTGTATTAATGCTACTATACACACAAAAAAGATGATACCCACAACTATATAGAGGAAAGAAACATGATGTCTAAATATTAATATTTGTGCTATAAAATTGTAAAGAAAAAAAAGCAATTTGGTCTAGGCTAAAGATTTTTAAACTTATTGCTTATTTTAAAAATAAGCAATATGGCTCCAAGTTATGATGTGATCATTTAATATTCTTATCTGAATCTAAAAATGAAATTGAGAAATTAAAATTAAAATAATAAATAAAGGTAATATAAAATTTTACAACTCTGTGAGGAAAATTGTTTTTTAAATATTCAGGTAATGAAGCCTACATAATTACAGTATTTATCTCAGTTATTTAAACTACAGATAATTACATAGTTATGATAATTGTACAGTACAATAGAGAAAACATAACTGAGATTTAATACTGATATATTATTAGATAGTAATCATGTATATTTTTAAAACAAATGATGTTTGCTTTTCTATATTTGTGCTGTACCTTGATCTATACCTGAGATTAATTAAAACATTTCTCTCATTTAAACAAATATTAACATTCATGTCTTCAGTCTGGACCTCTATAAAAGACAGTAATCAGGTCAAAGTTTTTTGAGTTCTACTTCAGCATAATTTCAGGAATAATTGTTAAAAAATAAAGTTTTGGGTTTTTTTTAATGTGGAGCCATAAAGTAGAATAACAGCAGATGCTATAGTTACTTCAATTTAGTTAGTGCCAAAATGCATTTAAATTTTTATCATACCTACTTAATTAACTGATCCCATGAATAAAAGGGGGGCACTTAAGGGGGAAAGCATAAGGGACCCAAACCCATGTGATTATTTCATTGCTTGTTTAATTTTACTGTCATTAATATGGAACCAGGTTAGTATTTTCATTAACAAGGTCCAATTTTATTAGTATAGAGTCAGGGATGCCCAGTGATTGCTATTTGCTGTGTTGAAATATTCTAAAATGAGCATGTGATAGTTTTATAAACTGAAAAATAATAAAGCTGATCTATTTTAAAGGATTTATGGAAAGTACAATATTTTAATTATTGTTGGAGGAAACAGCAGCACTCAGTGGAACATGGAGACTGTTGTTTGCAGGCAGGAAGTTTATTGAGAAGCTCTCCCAGTGAAGGGAGTCTGAAGAATAGACTCCAGGCCACCCATGGAAAATGGTGGATATAACTTTATACAGTACATCAATAGGAGGGGAAACATTAGTCAGTGGGGAGGGGGAGAGACCAAGTACAGCCTGGGGCCAATAAGGGCCTGTAAAAGTGAATTCTTCCTGTGTATGGCTTGGGGGTAGTGGGCTAGGAGGTGGGGTATCCTTGGAATGTGGGAGGGGTTGGTGGGGCCTGGGCCTGGAAGGGGTGAAGGTCCTTATCTGCTCCACCCCCACTGTGATATGGATCTTTTGTTCATTCTTGGGGAGAGATGAGCTGCCTCTGCCATCAGGAGCAGGTAGGCAGGTCTTATGACCTATTAATCATTGCATACCTCATAAGGGGGAACATTCTTAACTCTTTGATTATATATGTATGATGAAGGACCTAAGTAATGAGAATACTGGGCAGAACGGAAGGGTGAGGGGATTCGGGACATCAACTCGGTCTGGCTACTTCCTGCTGTTATGGGGCGGTGAAGGGTTCCCTTCCATTCTGTCCAGTGGGTTCTGATTTCTGGTCTCAAAGAAGCTGGTATTGGCATACATGTAGCAAGAAGATGCCATTCACATATACCTGAGTTTTTGACTGTACGATTCGGCGTGTGAATCGGATGAGAAGCTGTAAGGCACAAGGACCAAAAAGAAGCAGCAGCAATAATAACAGTAGTAGTGTTATAATGGGTAAAAGGATTGATTTTAGGGGTGAAGAGAAGTAAGAAAGAAATGAGGATAATCATGATTGATTTCCATAGCTGTTGTCTCGGGCCCTCTAAAGATTTCTATGTTTTCCTTTAAAATTTTGAGATTTTCTTCTACCTGCCCCATTCTGTTGATATAGAAACAACAAGTGTCATTTATGATTGCACAAGTGCCTCCTGCGACAGCGGTGAGGACATCCAATGCTCTTCTATTTTGTATGACAACAGATGCCAGGCTCTTACCTTCCAGTTGTTGATTGTTTATGGCCTGTATGGTTGCATTCCAGGATAGCTGTAATGTGAGCGAGATATTTAGAATTGCTCATTCTAACACTGGAATACCTACAAAGCAGAACAGACTGCGAAAGATGGTGTGTCCTATGCCAGGTTTTGGGTCTCCTAAGAAGTGCCTTTGTTTCAAGAAAAGAATCGAGATTAGGTATTTGCCCAGAGGAGGCCATATCTTGGGGTTTTAGAATGGTGGTGTTAGGAATAATAGATACTATAGTGCAAGTTCCCATCCATACTGCATTCCCAAGAATGCAGTAAGAATGCGAGTGATTGGGAATGCTGAATATTTGGGTTCCACCATATACTACATTAACACATAAAGGAGAGTAATGGGGTTTGGAAGGGTCATATGTTAGTTTAGTCCGACAGAGGAGATTTTGGAAAAGAAAAATTAAGAAATTCTTTGTTTTTTTTCTAGGTTTTAACCTGGTTAAATTGTATAATTGTCCCAATTGTGTTCCTACTCCAAATAATTTGGTTTGTCTATAAGAGTTATTGGAGCACGTTACATTTTCACTATAATTTTTATTGCTTACTCGTGTTGGTAGTGTTTAATTGATGCCTGAGTCATTCCAAAATAGGGTTGAATTAACATGTTTGTTTGGCACTTTCAAATCTGCCTGCCAGTGCAGTGTAGTAATTTTAAAGAGCAGAGTGTGATTACAAGATGTAGTGGGTATATGTCCTAAATTAGTTGCATAAGGTCGTATGGATAGGTATTTAAAGCATAAAAAAAGTCTGTCCATTAGGACTGTGACCATACCAACAGAATTTTAATTTTCCCCTGAATGAGAGATGTTTAAGGCCTGATGGAGAATAAGTATATCCTGCAGTACAGGAGGAATTTCAGTAGGGATGGGGAGGGGGTGGGGGTGGTAGGCAGGAGAAGAAGGAAGTTGGTTTGGGAGGAAGGGAGTGTAAAGGAAATAGAGGAGTGGAGTTTAGACAGTATATCGAGACCTAGGAGTGAGGAGGGACAGATAGGGATAATGAGGAATTGGTGGGAGAAGGTGTGATTTTCTATTGAGCATATGAGTGGCATGATAATTAAAGGGGAAGAAGGAATGCCGTCAACCCCCACAATAGAGATTGAGGAAGTGGATAAAGATCCTGAATGTTCTAAGAAGACTGGACATGTGGCCCCTGTGTCAGTTAAAAAGGAGATCTGCTTACCTCCAATCTTGATGATAAGCTTCAGTTCGGACTTACTGATGGCGATGTGGGGCCGTCTCTAACCAGGGACCCGTCAGTCAAACTGCGTTAATCCGAGGAGGTCTGGAAAGGAGGATCCCGGCTCCCGGTCTTTAGGGTGTGCTGGAGGAACTTTCCTGGAAATAGGGTTTTCAGGTCAGTCCGACTTCCGATGACTTTTACAGCGACACACTGGGCAAGGCCCAGATGAGGGCCTGGGATCAGGGCAGGACGTGCCCAATGCCCATCCTTTCCACACCTGAAACAGGGTCCCAGGGTGGCCAGAGGGAAGGAAAAGAATTAGGTTTCAGAGAATCGGACCCGAGGGCAGCAGCTAGGAGGGAGGCTTTAGCCTGATCCTGTTTGTGCTTTTCTAATTTAGCTTCTTTTTCTCTATTGTTAAAGACCTTAAAGGCTGCTTTAATTAGGTCTTTCTGAGGGGTTTGAGGGCCATCCTCTAATTTTTGTAATTTCTTGCTGATACCTGGATAGGATTGAGTGATACAGCGAGTATGTTGGTATAGTCAACCAGACTCTGATTCAGGGTCTAAGTTGGTGTATTTGAGGAGAGACTTGGTTAGTCTATTTATAAAAGCAGCCAGATTTTCATCATGTTTCTGTGAAATTTCTTTAATCTTATCATAATTAACTGCCTTAAGGGCAGCCTTTTTCATGCCCTCTAAGATGCAGGTTAAAAAGTGGACCATGAAGGGAAGGTCAAGGGAACCTGGCTGATAGTCCCAGGGTGGATTAGTGGTGGGAACCATGGTGGGGCCTGCTGGGTGTCTATTAGGGTCTTGAGTATGCATGGAATCTGCGAAAGCAGTAGCTGCAGTCCAAATGCTGTTTTTTTCTTCTGGAGTAGTTGAAAAAGTAATGATAATGCATGTGTCCTGATAGGTAAGGTCATAGGAGTGTTTGAGAATTTGGGATTCCTTAATGGATGTGGCAGGGTTTTCAGAGAAAGATCCTAGTCTGCTTTCGATTTGACACAAATCTGAGAGTGAGAAAGGAACATGTACCTGAGCTGTTCCTTTGGCTCCTGCCACTTCTCGGAGGGGTAAGAGGGGGTCAGAGTCTGTGTAGAGCTAAGAGGTGGAGAAGGGCTTAGCCTTTGTATCAAGACAAGTGGAGGATATCGATGGGGGAGGGGAACGGCTAGTCCTCCTGAATGAATATGAGAGAGAGAGAAGGGAAACAGAGAGCAGTGCAATGGAAGATGGGGGGTGGGAAGGCAGTGATGATGAGGGGAGAGTGGAAGTGAGGATGGAGGGTGAGGATGGAGACGAGGGTGAAGGTACATAGGGAGGACGTGCAGGAGGAGACTGGTCTGCCAGATCGAAGTTGAGATTTTTGGAGGTTGTAGGGGGTGTGAGAAAGGAGGAGAAGGAAAGTTTATGAGAGGGTTTTTGGTGTAAAAGAAGGATTTGATAAGAGGAACAGGACTGGCAAAGTGAGGAACAATTATGAAGGAAAAAAATAATGCCTGAACATAAGGATTTCTGGCCACTTGCTGTTGCGCTGGATGAAATTCTCTAAATCTTGGAGAATTTGGAAATCGAAGGTGCAGTTCTCTGACCATTGACTTTCATTGTCTAATTTGTATTGCAGCCACACGGAGGTTGAATAGAAAATGTTTTTTTTAGGTTTGATGTCTCCTTTTGGGTACAGTGTTTTAAGTGTGAAAGAGAGCCTAGAGGTGTGGTTTTCAGTGGGGCTGAAATTGAATTCCCCATTTTAGGCATGGGTGAGACTAAAGATTCTTAAAACAGGGGGAGATTCTGAGTGAGGCAGGCATCCTGGAATCAGTCCGAAATCTCCAAGGAAACAGGAGACCGCACTTGGAGCCAGACGTCTCCAGAGCCAAGGGGTCTCTACCGACAAAGACATGGGCCTCCCACCTGTTGTCCCCCCAGGGTCAGTGAGGATCACTGACCTAGCACTAGGATTTTCAGTTTTCGGTGGGTAGTCCTGGACAATGGAAAAAGAAGAGAGAGCGAGAGAGCAGGATCCTCTGGTGGAGAAATCCTTGACTCATCCAGCTATGATTCGGAGTCTGGTGTTGGATGGATTCTCTCAGCAGCGGCAGGGTGGAGATCCCTCACCAGTCAGTCAGTCTCAGCGATCCCAGACCCGAGTTTTTTGGCACCAAATGTTGGAGAAAAAGGCGATACTCACCGGGACGCGGAGACTGTTGTTTGCAGGCAGGAAGTTTATTGAGAAGCTCTCCCAGTGGTGGGAGTCTGAAGAATAGACTCCAGGCCACCCATGGAAGGTGGTGGATATGACTTTATACAGTACACCAATAGGAGGGGAAACATTAGTCAGTGGGGAGGGGGAGAGACGGAATACAGCCTGGGGCCAATAAGGGCCTGTAAAAGTGAATTCTTCCTGTGTATGGCTGGGGGTAGTGGGCTAGGAGGTGGAGTATTCTTGGAATGTGGGAGGGGTTGGTGGGGCCTGGGCCTGGAAGGGGTGAAGGTCCTTATCTGCTCCACCTCCACTGTGATATGGATCTTTTGTTCATTCTTGGGGAGAGATGAGCTGCCTCTGTGAGCAGGTAGCAGCAGGCCTTATGACCTATTAATCATTGCAAACCTCATAAGGGAGAACCTCTAACAATTATAATAGTGACTAATGATTTTAACAGACAGTGTTTTATACCATTATTTAAGAAAATATATTCATAATAGTGATCATTTGCACTATATTATTTGTCAGCTTCTCCTTATACCTTATATACATTATATAAAATTATTTCAGATTTAGTAATTAGAAAGTTAAATCTGCTTCATAAATAATTATACTATTCTTTCTAGAGTTATGCAGAAGTGAATTTTGGTTGTCATCTTTTGCCTGTTTTGCTCAGTAGCCCCCTTATCATCTCTCACTTCTGCTCGTAACCCTCTTCATTCTAGTCTCGGCACAATAGCCAGGATGATTTTCTTAAAATCTTAGTCATATCAAATGCCTCTGCCCAAAACCTTGTGGGGGTTCCCATCTCAACTGGACTAAAAAACAAAGTTCTAAAAATGGCCCATAAGGCTCTAAGGATCTGTCCTCCACTACTGCCTCATTACCCTTCTAACCTCATCTCCCCCCTAGCTCACTCGGCTGCCCTCACACTGACCAGCTTGCCCTTCCTGGAACACAACCAACATGCTTCTGATCAGTGACTTTGCATTTGCTCTTCCATTCTACCTGGAATGTTTTTCTCTTAGTTATCTTCCTGTCTCCTTCCCTGACCTTTTCCCAGTCTTTTCTCAAATGTCACCATATCAATGAGGTCTTCCCTAGCCATTCAATCAAATATATTTTTTAAAATCTTTTTTAAGTACCATGGGCTGGAGATTGAACCTGGGACCATGTAAGTGGGAAGCCAGTGCTCAACCACTGAGCCACAGCAGCTCCCCTGAGTTGATTTTTTCACTTGTTTTGCTTGTTATTGTTGTTTGTTGGTTTGTTTGTTTTAGGAGGCACCAGAACTGAATTCAGGACCTCCCAAGTGGATGTAAGCACTCAACAGCTTGAGACACATCAGCTCCCCTCAATCAATTATTGCAACTCTCCCAGACAGTTTCTATTCCCATTCCCTGCTTTATTTTTCACCTTAATACTTATGACCATCTATCATGCTGCATATTTTAATTTTTTTCTTGTTTATCATTTATTCTTCCCTACTAAGAGAATAAATTCTATGAGAGCATGAATTGTTGTCTGTTTTGTTCACTGCTCTATCTCTAGCACCTAAACAATGCCTGGCACACAGTAGCTGCTCAGTAAAGTTTGTTGAATGGGCAGATTAATTATTTGTGGTTTAGATTATCTCATCATATTTATATTTGAGAATTAACACTCCAATAAGACTTCTTTGAAAAGGGATCATTTTCAGCTATTTTCTATTAATTGACCACAATATCTCCATGATTAAAAGCATTCATGGAGAGAAATGGATTTTTAAAAACATAGTAAAAATTGACCTCAAAAGGAAGTCAGTGCTAATTTTCATTTCATTGAAGTCCATGAAAGAGGAAGGAACTTCGGGTTGTTTTTCTGTTTGTTTGTTTTGTTTATTTGTTTTAGATGTATTTGGTCTTACTCAATTTTGCATTGTAATAAAATACAGGTGCCAGTTGTTTCAGATTACTAGATCTTATTGTGAAGACACAAGTTATGGTGAGGAAATGAAGAATGGAGCTTTACAATGAATTTTTTAAGTGCAAAATGGAAAAAATTCTGGTCAGCAGCATATTTGTTTTTTCAAATGATTTAGGATTTGAGAATTGAGATTAGCTCGGGTATTGCTTCCAGATCCTTTCTACTTTGCTGAGCTGGAAGCAAAGTATTCATGGTTTCAGCCTAACCATCACATCTTGCTACAAAGTTACAAAGGAAAGAGAATGTTATATCTTGTGCACTTTGAGGAGCTATCAAGATAACATTCTCTTTTCATTGTTTCTTGTCTTATAACTTTTTACTCTGTCTTCTGTCAGTCACATGATGATATCATAGAGAAGAGATGGGGTTTTAGAGGAAGATTGAGGTCTGGTCTTGGCCCTAACATGATTTCATGTGATGAAAGGCTGACATCCTACGTAGTGATAGGGCTTTGCTTAAAACTACATTTCAAACCACACCCCACCCTATCCTTTTCTAGCTGTAATTGCTTTTCCAGTATTAAAGGGTACATTTTAAAAGAGGATAAAACCTTACTACAAAGTTACAAGACAAGAAACAATGAAAAGAGAATGTTATCTTAATAGCTCCTCCAAGTGCAGAATCCATCTATAATAAAATGATACCTGTGAGAATTTTAGCAGGGACTGTATTATAACCAGGTTTCACTGTAGATTTGAAGGCAAGAGGGAAGAAGCAACTTGCTATTTCTTTTCCCAGTTAGCCTTCTCAACGCTCTGGCACAGTGATTGTGTCTTAGCTATGATAACTTAACCACATAGAGCCAGACACAGATACAGCCTTTCAATGAGTGGATAATCTACTTACCAGACTATCCATTGGCACAAGATGAATTTGCAGATGCTGAGATGAAATATTCATAAAACAAAAAGCTAATAACAGAAAAGAATCAGCTGCTAAAAAGAATTTTTCTTAAAAATGTCTAAGTAAACAAGTAAACAAAGCATATTCACACAATGAAGAACCAGCTTTTTTTCCTATTACTTAGGAGTATATTTGTTAGCATGGCTGAGCCTCCACAGACCTCAAGCATTCCCCACGGTCCTCCATGCATATCAAAAAGTCTGCTAAAAGAATTGTAGCCAGAAATTACATGCAATAAGTACAAAACAAAAGAACTGCATAAAATGTTGTGGAGTCATTAATAAATTAAAGAACAAATTAGCAGGTGTTGCCTTTCTCTGTACATCCTTGATGATTTTTACTTACCAGTACTACAACACTTATGACACTGACCACACCCCAGCACTAGCATAGGGCATGTGCCATAATAGGTCCTCAACAACAGCACTAAATAATTCCTTTCTTTTAAAAATGAATACGTTAGTAATATCATCAGTCTTTGTCTTTCAAAAATATTAAAATTTGCCCAATCTTTAATAGGGTATCATGTTCCTTGTTGATTCTTAACTAACTTGACTTCTCCATATCATTTTATACTCTTGACCTGAAATTCTCTCTTGTTGGTTTCCATGACTAATATGCATTCTCTATTCACAGTCGCATCCTCCCCACCCCTACCCCACCCCCAACATTTCTGTCTCCTTTTTTATTCACTTATATTCCTAAGATCTTCTTTCTCTGTCCTTATGGTAAATGGCATTGGTCCAGGGGTTTTCATCTTTAACTGCCTTTTTTTTTTTTGTTATTTTACATATCTTTCCTGGTCTACCTTATTCACTGCCATTATTTTAATTAACATCTGTCTTAAATCTGGTCCCCCAAGAATGTATGAGCAAGTGATTTATTGAGGAAGTGCTCCAGGGAGAAGGGTAAGGAAGTGGAGGACGCAGAACAAAAAAGCCTGTGCCTTCAGGCAAAGTTCCAACCTCAGAATGACTTGCAGGGAACTCTGGAGTATAAATTATTCCTCAGATTTTAGTTCTCTCCTACTCCAGTCAGTTATTGGCCACCAGCTATGAGTGAGGAGGAAAGAAGGAACATATATTCCTACAGACTTTTTCCCTCTGTCCTTGCAGGCCAAGCAGCTTCAGTAGCTGGAGGGTACGCGACGGAAGTAAAAGTCATAGGTACAAGCTGTTTGAAACAAAGGCTACAGAGCTGGGGGATGCACGTACAGAACTTCTATTCCTGAGAAAGGGAAGGAAAGTATCAAAAGGGTCAGTTACAATATTGAAATGCTAACTAGCTGACTACTCTGAAATCTCTACCTCCAGCTCAGACTTGTGTTGCTGTCTAGTAGAAATTTCCTCCTGGATATTACACCTGTACCTCTAATTCAACATGTCTAAAATTAAACTAATCTACTTTTCCTCTCTACCAGTCCCTCTGCCATATCTCAGTGAAATCTGAGGGTCACCTATAACTGAGGGTCTCCCTTACTCCCACACCAAGCTCAAATCCATATACTTCATGCCATTCCCATTGCAAATGCCTTAGTTTAGGCCAACACTATTTCTCACTTGGATTAAGATATTAGATACAAGTTTGCGCTTCTCCAGTGAATTCACACCAAAGAAATGTAACGTGTTGCTCCTCTTTGTAGATACCTTTATTCACTCCCCACATATCCTTAGAAAAAGAGTCCAAAATTTTTAGTCCTCCCTACTAGGCTTTTTCTGGGTAGGCCAGACCCTGCTTAGTTTCATAGATTCATCTCTTGTCCCCACCCCTATTCCTAAACATTTCTAGAATTATCTATCTACTTCTCTCCATTAATGTCACCAGCATTATAAACCAACTGTCATCATCTCTTAACCAGTTTGCTGAAACAGCCTCCTAACTGCATTAATCCTTGCTCTCTTCCATCTCCTTCACACAGCTGACAGATTTATCTTTTGAAAACAAGTCTGGTACCATCATTCCCATGATAAAATATTTCAATCATTTCAGTCATCTTGAAATAGACACCAAAATCTTTTAATATTTTGAAAAGCCCTGCATGATGTGTTTCTGTCTACTTCTTATATCTTTTATAATTATATTTTCCTGTGTTTTCTCTAATAGTGTTATACTTATTATGATTGGTGTTTGAACAGATCTGAAACTCATTTTTGTTAATAATATGAGGCAGGGATCTACTTTCATTTCTATTCTTAAATGGATACCTAGTTTTGCCAAGGCATTCATTGAATAGTTCCATCTTTTTCCACTTATTTGAAAGACCTCTTTATCATATATCCATTTACACATGAAGTTGCTTCATTATTCTTTATGTTCTATTAATCTATTGTCTATTCCTATGCCAATACTCTTCTCTTAATTCATACAGCTTTAGAACAGTGTAGTACCTCCCACGCCATTCTTCATTTTCAAAACTTAATATTTTTTTTCCCTAAAAACTCAATGGTTTAGGCTCCCAATTACCTTTGTCAAAAGCTGAAAATTATTTTTTCATCATGTATATGTCAGTGCCAAAATTCTTTCTATGCTATGTATCAGGTAAACAATAAAACGGTACTCAGAATAGATTTTAGAAAAGATTTTTTGCAATTTATTATCACCAAATCTGTATAATTATACCTTCTGTCCTATTTAGATAATGACAGGTCCAACTAATTTATTGTTATTTGGGTAGTAGTTATTAATTTCCTATATCAATTTCCCTGATATTTCTTATTTGCCTTCTTACTTGCTTCCCTAATGTTCGTTATAGATATGCCTATTCATTCTTTCAAAAAGCAGAAAGAGAAGAGGTTTTAAAACACTCTTGGGACAGTGTGGCGGTTCCTCAGAAAACTAACTATAGAACTGCCATACAATCCGGCAATTCCACTGCTGGGTATATACCCAGAAGAACTGAAAGTAAGGACACAAACAGACATATGCACACCAATGGTCATAGCGGCTTTATTCACTATTGCCAAAACTTGGAATCAACCCAAATGCCCATCAACAGATAAATGGATAAACAAATTGTGGTATATACATACAATGGGATATTACATGTATATTAATACAGTATTAACACACGGGAATCTTGAGGACCTTATGTTGAGTGAAGCAAGTCAGACACTGAAGGACAAATATTACATGACCTCACTGATATGAATTAAGCAAATTGAGCAGACTCACAGAGCTAGAGTCTGGAAGACAGGTTTACAAGAAATAGAAAGTGAGAAGAAGGTTGTGAGCCAACGCCCATATGGGCAAAATCTATGATAGGTGGAAGTGTGTAATTGTACAGTAGAGGGGCATGACAGTGGTGTAATGATACTTTTAGGTTAGGCAGTGCTGGTTTGTCAAGGAGGTGGGATGGGGAGGGTGGGTTGGACTGTCCATGGAACTGGGGGGATGGTTGGGGGAAGAAACAGGTGAACACTGGGGATTGTAGGTACATGGTTGAAACTACAATGTTTGTAATGCTCTTTTGGCAATATGGCAAGTGAGGGTTGCTGGTATGGGGTGTTGGATGTGAGGAGCATTCGGGACAGGGTGTACCTAGGGTGGGCTTCTAGGGAGTGTGTGAGTGTTCATTTTGCCATAGTGTGTTATATCAATGGGTGGAGACTCACATAATAAGCAGCAAGATGGTGGACTCCCATCCTGGGGAGGCCCTCTATGTTCTCAAATAGAGGGACAGGAGTCTCTCGAGAGCATGGGTGGTACCTAATGGGATAGGGAAGACCAGTGTCAAGACCTCAGTGTTGTTGCAAGTAACTATGAATTTTTTCCTTCAAGGAGTAAAGGCTGGTGGTTGCTGTGGGTCCCGAGGGGAGGGGGGTAGGAATAGAATAGATGGAGCAGGGGACATTTTGGGGGAGATGGAGGTGTTCTACATGATCTTGCTATGATGGATGCAGGCCATGTTGAATTGCATCAACGTTTATAAAAGTGTATGGTCCAAAATGTAAACCATACTGTAAACCATTTACCATAGTGGTAGCTATGTTTCAATATTTGTATATCAGTTGTAACAAACATACCATACACAAACACAATGTTATTAATAGGGGAAGGGGGAAAAGGGGGAGAATGTTGGGTATATGGGAGTCCCCTGTATTCGGTATGTGACTTTTCCGTAACTGAAAACTTCTTTGAGGACAAAATGGAAAAAAAAAAAGACTGTGGGGGAATAAAGAGAAGACAATGTCACTGTACATAAAAGACAATAGATCTCATAGCGGTGAAAGGGAAAATGTCAAAAAATTTTTATTTTAATATTTTTTCATTATGTTTATTATCCCAAATTTTTATTTTTTTAAATTTATTTTGTATTTTATTTCTTATTTTTATAACTATGATTATTAGTCATATTCTTATTAATTGTATTTGGCTGTTTTATTGGCTTCATTTTTGAAGAAGTTTTGGATCACAAAAGGGTTACAACTGTGGCAGGGGAGGATCATTGGTGTGGGGTGTCAGTGATGGGATAAATGGGAGGAAGCTCACCTGGGCATACATATAAGGCGTATGAATGTGTTCAAATGTTCATGGGGCATAGTCACGGTGGGTGGAGATTCACACAATAACCAAAAAAATATCAAATTCCCATCCTGGGGAGTTATGCCACATTCTCTAATAGATCAGCAAGAATTCCCCAAGTACAGGGGCAATGACTAGTGAAGGAGGATGGCCCATTGACAGGCCCTTGATATTGATGACTGTGCTTATGAACCTTTACTCCTGAAATGGAAACTTAGCCTAGAGTTAAAGGAGGCCTAAGAGTTGCCTCCTGGGAGCTTTCTTGTTGCTCAAATGTGGCCTCTCTCTAAGCAGAACTCAGCATATAAATACCTTATCTTCCCCCAGCATGGGACATGACTCCCGGGGATGAGCCTCCCTGGCACCGTGGGATTACTACCAGGCACCAACCAGCAATGCAACTGGAAAAAGACCTTGACCAAAAGGGGGAAAATGTAAAGACAAATGAGTTTATATGGCTAGAGACTTCAAAGTGAGTCAGTAGCTCATTCCAGAGGTTATGCTTATATGTGTCTCAGGAGGATCTCTTTGACTGCCAAACTAGATACTACCCCAAATAGTGGGGCTCCTGAGGGCTCTGGAGATATCCAGACACTATAGTCAGGGCAGATAGCTCAGGAGTTTGGTGTCTTGCTAGTGGGACCTACTTTGGAATTTGTGATCCCCAGAGTGACAGAGTTGGACTCAGTTGTAGTTTCCCTACATATGGCTCTTCTGTCCTTCTCTTTGAAATTAGTACTAGAGTTGGTAGGTGTACATCCAAGAGACTTAATTCTTTGGGCTGTCCATGTGCCAGCTGGGCCCTGAATCTCATCAGAGTTGCAATACCTACTCTCCAGTTCATTGGTCTCACCCAGGACAAATAACATGGAGGTGATGGTGGACAACTACCATACCAAAGGAACTGAAAGAGTCTACAACTGCAAGCAAGAGTGTTCCATCCATCAGCCCTATGGGATCACAGCCCCCTCTCAATTAGAGGTGGAGAATCTCAGATTTGGGGCATGGGCTATGGACTAAAGTAGACTTACAGGTACCTATAGACTTATTGCAATTCTACCTGTGGAAGAAATTATATCATTGATGTGGAGGCAGCGGCCACTGGAGTTTCTGAGGTCAGGGAGAGGGAAAAACAGAAATAATATGGGGGCATTTTTGGGACTTGGGAATTGTTCTGAATGGCATTTTGCAATGACAGAAACAGGCCATTATAAATCTTGTCATAGCCCACAGAATTGTGTGGGAGAGAGTGTAAACTACAATGTAAACTTTAATCCACACTTAGTGGCAATGCTCCAAAATGTGTTCATCAATCGCAATTCATGTACCTTACTAATGAAGGATGTTGTTAATGTGGGGAAATGTGGGAGGTGTGGGGAGCAGGGCATATGGAAATCCCCTATATTTTTTATGTGACATTTGTATAATCTAAGTATCTTAAAAAAAAAAAACAAAACTCTCTTGGCCCAATGGGATAATAGATGTAGCTAAACTTGTCCAAACTCTGTCCCATCATTCTATAACAATAGAATTAGAGCTGGGCACATAGGTAGAAGATACTAACCAGATTTTCTTGCCTCATGATTAAATTCCTGGAAAAGGAATGTCAGCACAAATGATGTATAACACTACCAGGCCAGGCCCATGATAATTTCCCATGGATGGTCTTTAATGTTTTTTTGTATTTTCTGAATGACTGGGGTGGCAATTCCTAGAGCAATCTTGTAAGCATCACATTAAAGATGACAAAGCCAGTGCAGCCTGGGTCTCTGAAAGACTTCACGGAGCAGAGCCGATGCTAACCTGGAATCCCTGCTCTGGACCAAAGAAAGACAATTCTTGTTCTGTAAGCAACAGAATTTTGAGGATCTATTTGTTTCTGTAAGTTAGCTTACCCTATCTAATATAAAGTGTATAAATTTTTTAAAAAATCAAAAGTCCTATACAAACATAGGGTATTATTATAACTCAAAGCTTAAGAGTAAAATTAAAATTAATGAATGAAAGGAAATGTGTGATTTGGGTAATTATCATATTTTATTTTTCCACATTATATCAGTTTCCATTAGTGTCACAATTGCGAGTTAGCTATGCTATCGACTATCTCAACTCCAGTCAGAATAGGTCTCTGTATGATTCAAGGAAAAAATAAAATAAAAAGGAACCAATTTACCTTTCTCATTCTTTCCATGTGTATATACACACAATTTCCTTTCAATAGGAAAAACAGAGTTTTAGAGATTCTGGAAGCTATGAAAATAGCAACATACAGGACTGTTCACATTACTGTCCAAACCCCTCCCATTTCTAATGCTTTTCTATTTCATCTATTGTATCCATGAAAAATCACCTCAATTAGTAGCTAATTTGTGAGCAACACCTCTTTTTTCACAACTGCTTACCTTTTTTTAACAAAGAGGGTGCTCTCAACTTGAGAGTGAAAAGATATTGAAGGTGGAGGGTTGTCAAAGTACATAGTAACAGAAAACCAAACAAAGAACTCCCGCATCTTAAATGTGAAGAATTATGCCATTAATTTTTCAACATTTATTCTATAAATTATGTATGTGTGTGTGTTTGTGTGCATTTTTTTTAGGCCAAGCACTCTGAGCATACAATGAAGAGCAAAATAAATATTGTCCCTACTTTCATAGACTTTGCTTCTGACTGGGGGAGATAGGAAAAAACTCAACAATTCATAAAAAAATTTTAAGTAACAAAAAGAAAGAATATAGGGAACTATGGATATTTTTAATATTTGTCTTGAGGAAAGCAGGCAAGGAAGGTTTTTCTGAAAAGGTTAAGCAGAATGAGATCAGAAGGATGAGTAAGAATTAAGTAGATGAAAGATGGAGGGTACAGGGAATAGCATTCTAGTAGCTGGAATAGGACAAATGTAAAGTACCACAAGAGGTCCATTGTGGCTAGGGTGCAGAGTGCAAAGAGAGCAGGTAGCAGTAGCAGGAGAGGATCTCGTGGGAACTTGTAAACTATGTGAAGAGCATTGTGGAAACACTCTAAGATTTTAAGAATGGATGCAATATTTCCCTATATAAAGTTCATTCTGGCTGCTTGTGCAAAGTGAATTTTAACAATCTAAGGTGGTCAGCTTAAAGGCTTAAGAGGGAGCGGCTGTGGCTCAAGCAGTTGAGCACCTGCTTCCCACGTGGGAGGTCTGGGGTTCAGTCCCTGGTGCCTCCTAAAAAAACAAAACAAAACAAAAGATAGCAAAGTAAGAGAAAGTGATGGCTTGGATTTAGGTGCAGTGGTGGTGGAAATAAAATAAAATAATATTTAAATTGGATTTGGAAAAATTAATATTAAAATCAAAACACATTGACAATTGAGACCATCTGTGCTAATATGAATTAGATAAAACTGTAGGCCACTTATGCTAACATGACTTAAATTTTCTTTTTTTTTTAGAAAAACTTTACCTAGGAAATACAAACCAAAAAATAACTTTACTCTTTGCTTCAGGAAATTCCTTCAGATCAAGTTATTGATGACAATAATAGGCTCACCTGGTCAAATACTTGGTTATCAGTTTACTTATCAAGACTTGTTTCACTGTATTGACCAATCCTAAACTATGACATTACGAACTTTGCCAAATTTTCAAAGAGTTACCCTCCTTAAGAGACTGCTTTAAACCACTTGAGGCCATATCTCAAACGTTATAAAAAAAACCTCATCTCTGACTTCTCCCTTCTGAAACACTGCTAAGACTCTCAAAGTAGTGTTCTCCCTATTGTTAGGAGATTGTTGTACTTTATTAAAAGATT
The DNA here is from genome assembly GCA_029593785.1 of Cabassous unicinctus. Lineage (NCBI taxonomy): Eukaryota > Metazoa > Chordata > Mammalia > Cingulata > Chlamyphoridae > Cabassous > Cabassous unicinctus. Next base: position 9,232 of record JAQZBX010015498.1, on the reverse strand, counting down.
GTCTGATGATATTTTGAGAAGTTCAACAATATAAACACAGGAAGTTGTTTCATAAATATGGGTATAGTAATACAATGAAATGTATGCAGCTATTATTGTATTAAATTATGTTGTAGAAAAATATTGGCATAGAAAAATGTTACAGTAGGTTAATTAAAGATTCTTGTTACTCAGACATGTACACATTTTAATCCCAGTTTTGTCTGATTATTTGTTTATATATGTATATAAGTAGATGAAATTTTGCAAGGATAACTTCCTAAATGTTAACTGTGATTATCTTTGGGGGTAGTAATATGAATGAATTTTTCCCCTGTATTTTCTGGTTTTCCTACATTGAATATATTTTCACTTGTGCAATAAAGGCAATGATTGCTACAAAAAGAGACAATTTTAGACTCATATATATTTGGGTGTTGCAATGTGGATTCCAGAAACAAGTCATTTAGAATTTGTAAGCTCTGTGATTTCTTCCTTGAGATTCTCTCCTTCAGTGTTGGAGGAATGGAACGGGGAGTAATAATAACTATCTTTTCATTTGCAAGGTTTAGTTTCACAGTAACCTTATAAGAAATGTGTAATTTTTTATTATACAGATAAGAAAACTGGGACACTAAATGTTTAAATAACAATCTAGTTTTCATTAGAAAGACCTAGGTCTGTCTAAGATAATAATAATAGTAATATTTGTTGAGTGTTTGCTATGTGCTCCAGAACCCTGTGAGATAGTTTCCTACAATCATCTTCATTTTACAGATGAGAAACAGGCCAGATATGAGTGTCCAAAAGAAGTGGCAGTGCAGCAACTCAAACCCAGGTAGGTGCAGCCCCAGAGCCCATATTTCTAATCACTATATATTGTCTTCCACATTTTCACTCATTTTTCTATGCCCCAGCTTATCCTCATTGGTATATTTAAAAAAATTTTTCAATTGAGTAACTCAAAATATTTAGCTACTTAGGTTTGGTTGCTTTCTGAAGGGAAGGTAGTGTGGAGTGAGTGACTGTACTACAGAAGTAATTTGGCCTTTGGAATCTGAAGACTTCTACACAGCTTGATTTACTACCACTTTTTCTTGAAACTGTCCTTTGACTTCCACAGTTCCAGTTCTACCATTATGAATTGCTTTCCTTTTTAAAAAAAATTTTCCATCATATTTATTTCATTCAACTATAATTCATATACCATAAAATTCACCCTTTTAAAGTTTACAATTCACAAAGCTGTGCAACTATCACCACTAATTCCATTAACATTTTCATCATCCCAAAAAGAAGCCGTGTACCCATCAGTAGTCACTCCCCGTCTTCCCCTCCCCACTCAGCTCGCAACATCCACTAATCTACTTACTTACTACTATTCTAGCATACTCTAACCATTTCATATAAATGGAATTATACAATATGTGGCCTTTTGTGTCTTTCACTTAGCATAATGTTTTCAAATTTCATCCATTTTGTAGGATGTAAGAGTTAAGTTCTTCATTCTTTTTTTTTAAATATATTTTTTATTTTTATTTTTAAAAAAGGTATTTAGATTACATAAATATTACATTAAAATATAGGGGATTCCTCACCTCCCACATTTTCCCACATTAACAACACTTTTCATTAGTGTGTTACATTCGTTAGAATTGATGAAAATATTTTAGAGCATTGCCACTAAGCATGGATTACAGTTTACATTGTAGTTTACAATCTCTCCCACACAATTTTGTAGGTTATGGCAGATATGTAATGGCCTGTATCTGTCACTGTAATGTTATTCAGGACAATTCCCAAGTCCCCAAAATGCCACCATATTTTACCTGTATTTCCCTTTCCCTGCCATCAGAACCTCTAGTGGCCACTGCCTCTACATGAATGATGTAGTTTCTTCCATTGCTAGAATCACAATAAGTCTATAGTAGAATACCAGTAAGTCAAATTTAGTCCACAGTTCATTCCCCAATCCTGAGGATTCTGGGATGGTGTTGCCCACTCCTGCTCTAATTGAGAGAAGGCTTTGATCCCATGGGGCAGATGGATGGGACACTCTTGCTTGCAGTTGTACACTCTTGGTTCCTTAGGATGGTCATTGTCCATCATCATCTCCTTGTTAGTTGTCCTGGGTGAGTCCAATGAACTGGAGAGTAGGTATTGCAACTCCGTTAAATTTCAGGGCCCAACTGGCACATGTACAGGTCAGAGATTAAAGTCTCTTGGACTTTAATCCAGCACCAGCTATAGGTTCAAATAAAAGGGACAGAAGAGGCATGTGTAGAGAAGTCACATCTGAGTCCAACTCTGTCACACTCAGGAGCACAAACTCCAAAGTAGGGCCACTGGCAATGCACCAAACTCTGGAACTATCTGCCATGACCATAGGTCCTGGTTGTCTCCAGAGCCCTCAGGATCCCTACTATTCGGGGTAGTATCTACCTTGGCCATCTATGAGATCTTGCTGAGACATGCATAAGTGTTACCTCTCTGATAACCTCCCAACTCACTTTGAAGTCTCTTAGCCATATACACTCATTTGTCGTTACCTTTTCACCCTTTTATTCAAGGTCTTTTTCCAGTTGTAGCACCAGGTGGTGCTTGGTAGTAATCCCTCGGTGCCAGGGAGGCTCATCCCCAGGCGTCATCTCCCACGCTGGGGAGAAGATAATGCATTTATATGCTGAGTTTGGCTTAGAGAGAGGCCACATATGAGCAACAAGGAGGCTCTCAGGAGGCAACTCTTAGGCACTCTCCAACACTAGGCTAAGTTGCAAATTCAAGAGCAAAAGGCTCTCAAGCATAGTTGTCAACATCAAGGGCCCATCAATGGACCATCCTTCTTCACTAGTCATTGCCCCTGCACTTGGGGGATTGTTGCTGTTCCATTAGAGAATTTGGCAGAGCTCCCCAGGATGGGAATTCAATAATCTTTCAGTTGTTGTATGAATCTACACCCACTGTGGCAATGCTCTATGAACATTTGAACATATTTATATACCTTATATGTATGCCTAGGTGAACTGCCTCCCATGTATCCCCTATCACTGACACCCCACCCCATTGATCCTCCCCTGCCATAGTTGTAACCATTCTGTGATCCAAAACCTCTTCAAAAATGAAGCCAAGAATATTGCCAAATTTGATTAATAGGAAAATGAAATAATGATAGCTTTAAACAAGAGAAATAAAATACATAATAATTTAGAGAAAGTAAAAGTGAAATAAAGTAAAAAAGATTAGGGTATTAAAAAATGAAAAACATTAAAAAAATAAATTATTATTTTGACATTTTTCCTTTCATCATTATAATGTCAGTTGTCCTATATATACAATGGCATTTTCTTCCATTTCTTCCCCAGTGTCTTATTTTTTTTTTTAATATTGTCTTCAAAGAAGTCTGAGGTCACAGTAAGGTTACATACAGAATATAGGGGACTCCCATATACCCAACATTCTTCCCCTTTACCCCCTTCCCTATTAATAATCTTTTTACATGTGAAAGGTGCATTTGTTACAACTGATCTATAAATATTGCAACATAGCTACCAACCATGGTCAATGGTTTACATTATGGTTTACATTTTAGACCATACACTTTTATAATTTTTTGATGAAATTTAACATTACCTGTATCCATCATTACATGATCATGCAGAACACTTCCATTGCCCCCAAATAGGCCCTCTTCAATCTCTTCTATTCCTCCCTCCCCCTGGGACCCACGGAGACCACCAGGCTTCACTCCTTGAAGGACAAGATTCTTAAATACTTGCAACAACACTGAGGGCTGGACACATTAGTCTGTCCTCCCCTATTAGGAACTGCCCATGCTCTCGAGAGACACCCACCCCTCCTCTTTTTGAGAACATATCAAGATTCCCCAGCATGGGAGTCCAACTCCTTCACACTCATTATGTGGGTCTCCCTCCACTGATACAGCACACTATGACAAAATGATCACTCGCACATTCTCTAGAAGACTGTCCCAGATGCGCCCTGTCCCAAATGCCCCCCCCATTCAACACCCTAAACCAGTAACACTTCCTTGTCATATTTCCAATAGAGTTTTCTCAACATTGTAGTTTCACCCACATACACACTTATACCCAGTGTTCACCTATTCCCTCCCCCAGCCCTCCTCCCAGTTCCTTGGACCATCCAACCCAACCTACCCTCCTGTCAAGCTTGCACCGCACTGTCAAGCTTGCACCGCACAGTATCTATTTACTGCACAACTACTCACTTCCACCTTATCATAGATTTTGCCCATATGGGCATTGGCTCACAACCTTCTTCTCCATTCCTATTTCCTGTAAACCTATCTTCCAGACCCTAGCTCTCTAAGTTGACTCGATTTGCTTAATTCATATCAGAGAAGTCATGTAATATCTGTCCTTCAATGCCTGGCTTGTTTCATTCAACATAAGGTCTTCAAGATTCATCCATGTTATCCCATTTGTTAGTACTGTATTCCTTCTTACAGCTGAGTAATATTCCATTGTATGTATATACTACAATTTGTTTATCCATTCATTTGTTGATGGGCATTTGGGTTGATTCCAAGTTTTGGCAATAGTGAATAATGCTGCTATGAACATTGGTGTGCATATATCTGTTTGTGTCCTTGCTTTCAATTCTTCTGGGTATATACCCAGCAGTGGAATTGTTGGGTCATATGGCAGATCTATATTTAGTTTTTTGAGGAACTGCCAAACTCTCCTCCACAATAGCTGGACCATTCTACATTCCCACCAGCAGTGGGTGAGGGTTCCCATTCCTCCACATCCTCTCCAACACTTGTAGTCCCCCCTTTTTTTTAATGGCCACCAGTCTAAAGGGTGTAAGATGGTATCTCATTGTAGTTTTGATTTGCATTTCTCTTATAGCTAGTGATGTTAATCATCTTTTCATGTGATTTTTAGCTGTTTGTATTTCTTCTTTGGAGAAGTGTCTGTTCAAATCGCTTGCCAATTTTTCAAATGGATTGTTTGTCTTCTTATTTAAAAGATATAGGATTTCTTTATATATGCTGGATATTAGGCTCCTATCAGATATATTGTGTATTAGTCAGGGTTCTCTCGGGAAACAGAATCAACAGGAGATATCTGTCAATAATATGAGATTTTATAAGAGTCTCTCATGTGACCATGGGGATGCACAAGTCCAGGTTCCACAGGCAGGCTGCAAGCCAGGGCCTCCGATGAAAGTCCGATGAAAGGCCCTTGATGAGTTTCTGGGAGAATTTGACTGTCCAAAGACGAGCTGGGAAATTCTCTCTGAATGTTGAAATCACTTCCCCTTTTCAGGCATTCAACTGATTGGATAAAAGTGTCACCCATTGCTGATGCAACCTCCCTGATTGATGCAGATGTAATCAGCCATCCATGCAGTAAACTCACTGGTGATCGAAGTCCATAAATGCTCTTGTATTACAATTAGCCCAGTGCTTGCTGGACCTAACGCCTGGACACAATTACCTGGCCGAATTGACACATTAGCCTAACCATCACAGTCCACCCCTTGGCAACTCAGCAACCATATATATTACCCTAAACCATACTTAGTCTCTACATAAAAACAATAACAGACAAGCATACATATATATTTCTGCCTAACAATGTTCAAATCCCCTGCATACAACTGGAAACGCATCAATTCCCCACAGAATAGGGTACGTGTCCTTGGGTAATATTCACTCTTAAACTTGGCATCTTTAAATATTATGACATGAAATTAATACAACTTTTCATATGATAGGGGAAAAGGTTGGGGAAGAAAAGAAAGAAATTCGTTTTGTGTACATATACAATCATACTCATAACAAAACAAGGAAGAAGGGCTCATGACTATTACAGTCCTCGTTTCTGTAACTGGTCATGTGGTCGAAGTTCATATTTATCACTATCTTCTTTCACCTTTTTTTTCCCCCTAGACTTCAATCAATATTTTGATTACTAAATCTATTAGCCCAGTGCTTGCTGGACTTAACACCTGGACACAATTACCTGGCCGAGTTGACACATTAGCCTAACCATCACATATGGTTACCAAATATTTTCTCCTTTTGGGTAGGCTGTCTTTTCACTTTCTTGACAAACTCCTTTGAGGTGCAAAAGGTTTTAATTTTGAGGAGGTCCCATTTATCTATTTTTTCTTTCACTGCTTGTGCTTTCATGAAGCCATTTCCTTTTACAAGCTCCTGTAGATGCTTCCCTGCATTATCTCCCAAGGTCTTTATGGTCTTGGCTCTTATATTTAGATCTTTGATCCATCTTGAATTGATTTTTGTATAAGGTGTGAGATGGTGTTCCTCTCTCATTCTTTTGGACATGGATATCCAGTTCTCCAAGCACCATTTGTTGAAGAGGCCATTCTCTCCCAGGTGAGTGGGCTTGGTGGCCTTGTCGAATATCAGATAACTGTAAATGTGAGGATATATATCATAGCTCTCAATTTGGTTCCATTGGTCAGTATGTCTATCCTTCTGCCAATACCATGCAGTTTAAACCACTGTAGGTTTGTAGTATGCTTTAAAGTCAGGTACTGTGATTCCTCTGATATCATTTTTCTTTTTCAATATGTCTTTGGCTGTTTGGGGCCTCTTGCTCTTCCAAATAAATTTCATAGTTAGTTTTTCCAATTCACTAAAAAATTCTGTGTTGATTTTTATTGGGATTGCATCAAATTTGTAAATTAGTTTGGGTAGGATAGACATCTTAATAATGTTTAGTCTTCCTATCCATGAACAGGGAATATTCTTCCATTTATTTAAGTCTTCTTTGATTTTCTTTAACAGTGGTATGTAGTTTTCTGTGAATAAGTCATTTACATCTTTAAGTTTATTCCTAGATATTTGATTTTTTTAGTTACTATTGTAAATGGTATTTTTTCTTGATTTCCTCCTCAGATTGCTCATTATTGGTGTACAGAAATGCTACTGATTTTTGAGCATTGACCTTAGAGCCTGCTACTTCACTGAACTCATTTATAAGCTCTAGAAGCTTTGTTGTAGATTTCTCAGGGCTTTCTATGTATACGATCAGGTCATCTGCAAATAGTGAAATTTTTACTTCTTCCTTTCCAATTTGGATGCCTTTTGTATCTTTTTCTTGCCTCAGTGCTCAAGGAACTACTTCTAAGACAATGTTAAATAGGAGCGGTGAGAGTGGGCATCCTTGCCTTGTTCCCTATCTTAGAGGGAAAGTTTTTAGGATTTCACCATTGTATATGATGTTAGCTGTGGGTTTTTCATATATGCCCTTTATCATGTTTAGAAAGTTTCCTTCTATTCCTATCTTTTGCAGTGTTTTTTTTCCAGAAAAGTGTGGTGTATTTTATTGAATGCTTTTTCTGCAACTATAGAGATGAGCATGTGTTTTTTTTTCTTTTGATCTGTTTATGTGTTGTATTACATTGATTGATTTTATTGATTTTATTATGTTGCATACCTGGGATGAAACCCACTTGATCATGGTGTGTAATTCATTTCATGTGTTTTTTGAATATGATTAGCAAGTATTTTGTTGAGAATTTTAGCATCTAGTTTCATCAGAGAGATTTGTCTGTAATTTTCCTTTCCTGTGGCATCTTTGTTTGGCTTTGATATTAGGGTAATGTTGGCATCATAGAATGAGTTAGGCATTGTTCCTTCTACTTCTATTTTTTGGAAGAGATTAAGCAAGATTGACTTTAGTTCTTTCCACAATGTTTGGTAAAATTCACCTGTGAAGCTATCTGGTCCTGATCTCTTCTTAGTTGGGAGGTTTTTGATGACTGATTCTATCACTTTACTTGTGATTGGTCTGTTGAGTTTATCAGTTTCTTCTTTTGTCAATGTAGGCTGCTTGTGTGTTTCTAGGAACTGTCCATTTCCTCTAAATTATCCTTCTTGTTGGCATATAATTTTAAAGTATCCTCTTGTGATACTCTCTATATCTGTGGGGTCGGTGGTGATATCCCCTTCCCCATTTCTTATTTTGTGTATTTGCACCTTCTCTCATTTTTTCTTTGTTAGTCTAGCTAAGGGTTCATCAATTTTATTAATCTTCTTGAAGAACCAGCTTTTGGTTTTGTTAATTTTTTCTAGTGCTCTCTTATTTTCTATTTCATTTAGTTCCGCTCTAATTTTTTACTTCCTTCTTTCTACTTCCTTTTGGGTTGGTTTATTGTTTTTTTTTCTAATTCCTCCAGGAGTATAGTTAGATCTTCGATTTTAGCTCTTTCTTCTTTTTTGATATATGCATTTATGGCCATGAATTTCCCTCTCAGTACAGCTTTTGCTTCATCCCATAGGTTTTGATATGTTGTGTTGTCATTTTCATTCATTTCGAGGTAGTTACTGATTTCTTTTGAAATTTCCTCCTTGACCCACTGTTTGTCTAAGAGTGTGTTGTTTAACTTTCATATCTTTGTGCCTAATCTGGTTCTCTGGACCTTATGATTTCCAGCTTCATTTCATTGTGGTCAGAGAAATTACTTTGTATAATTTCAATCTTTCTGATCTTTGAGATATTTTCTGTGGCCGAGCATGTGGTCTATCTTGGAGTATGATCCATGTGCACTCTAGAAGAATGTATACCCGCTGTATTTGGGTGTAGCATTCTCTATTTGTCTATTAGGTCCATATCCTTTAATGGATTATTCAGAGTCTTTGCTTCTTTATTGATTCTCTGTTGAGATGTTCTGTCTAATGGTAATAATGGTGTATTAAAGTCCCCCATTATAATTGTAGAGGCATTTATTTCTCCACTTAGTTTTTCCACTGTTTGCCTCATATATTTTGAGGTGCCCTGATTAGGTGCATAAATGTTTATGATTGTTCTTTCTTCTTGAATGATTACCCCTTTTACTAATCTATAGTGTCCATCTTTGTCCCTTACAATAGTTTTGCACTTAAAGTCTACTTTGTCCGATATTAGTATAGCTACTCCCACCTTTTCTGGTTACTGTTTGCTTGTAAAATTGTTTTCCAGCCATTCACTTTCAGCGTCCTTGAATCCCTGGGTATAAGCTGGGTTTCCTGTAGACAGCATATAGATGGGTCATATTTCCTTATCCATTCTGCCAATCTGTGTCTCTTGACTGGTGAGTTTAATGCATTAACATTCAGTGTTATTACTCTCAAGGAATTACATACATCAGCCATATTTTCTTTGGGTCTATGTATGTCATATGTTGTTTGTATTTCTCTTTGTCTTTTTAGTTGTTCTTATGCTCTCCTCCAACTCTCTCCTGTTTTTTTTTTTTTTTT
>JAQZBX010015497.1:0-37500 GCA_029593785.1 Cabassous unicinctus | reverse complement strand
AAAGACTAAGAATGGTGTTGTTTGTTTGTTTATTTCTTTGTTTTTGTAAGCTTCTGGCACTCAAGGAACTCTATGTCATCTCACTAGATGGATAGAAATTTAAGGAACAGTTCAGGGCCTAAATCCCAGAGCAAACACTTTAAAATATTAAAATGCATAGTGTGCAATAAAAGATCACAAGACAAAGAAACAGGAGATAATGGCCCATTCAAAAGAACAGGATAAAAATCCAGAAACTATCAATGAAGAATATCCAACTCTGGATATACAGGACAAAGACGTGTAAAAAATGATCTTCAACATATTCAAGATGATAAAGGAAAACACACAGAGAGAACTAAAAGACATCAAGAAAACAATGAATGAACAATATGAGAATCTCAATAAGAAAGCATAAAATTTTAAAAGGATCCAAGCAGAAATAAAGGAGTTGAAGACCATAAGAACTGAAATGGAAAATTCCCTAGAGGGTTTGAACAGCAGATTGGAGCTGGCAGAAGAAAGAGTCAGTGAACTCAAAGACAAGACAACCGAAATGATTCAGGCTCAGGAGCAAAAGGAGAAAGGAATTTTTAAAAAAGCAAACAGAACCTAAAGGACATGTGTGCCAGTAGATGCATTATAGGACTCCTAGAGGAGAAGAAACAGAGAAAGGAGAAGAAGGAATACTCAAAGCAATAAAGGCAGAAAACATAGTAAATTTAACAACAAAAGTCTTGGATTGGAACATTCAAATGTTTGTCTCCAATCGGGACAAACTCAAAGAGAAACATGCCCAGACACATAGCAGTCAAATTGTCAAATGCCAATGATAAGGATAGCGTTCTGAAAACTGCAAGAGAAAAGCAACATGTCATGTACAAGGGATTCCCAATCAGAGTAAGTGCAGCTTTCTCATCAGAAGCCCTAGAGGCAAGAAGGCAGTAGAATGAAATACAGGCATACCTTGAAAATATTGTGGGCTTGGTTCCAGACCCCTACAATAAAATGAATATCGTAATAAAGTGAATCACACACATTTTTTGGTTCCCAAAAAGTTACATTTACACTTTAGTCTATTAAGAGTACAATAGCATTATGTCTAAAAAAAAACAATATGTATCTTATTTAAAATATAGAGAGACACAAAATGAGCACATGCTGTTGGATAAATGGTGCTGACAGACTGGTTCAATGCAGGTTTGCAAAAAACCTTCAATTTGTAAAAACAAACAAACGAACAAAAAACAAAAAAACCCCACAATTATCTGTGAAGCACAATAGAGTAAAAGTGCAATAAAATGAGGTATGCCTGCATTTAAAGGGCTGAGAAAAAACAATTGCCACTAAAAATGGGGTAGGGGGGCTTAAGACCTTCGCAGATAAACAAAAGCTAAGGGAGTTTGTCACCACTAGTCCTGCTCTATAAAGAATGCTAAAGGGAGTTAGTTCTTCAGATGGAAAAGAAAGGATACCAGATAGTAGATCAGAGTGACATAAAGAAATAAAGGCTTTCAGTAAAGGTAACCATATAGATAATTATAAATTCTATTGTATTATATTTTTTGGTATGCAACTCCACTTCTTATTTCTTACATGTTCTAAGATACAAATGCATAGATAAATCTATGGTTTGGGACATACAATGTATAAGATATAATTTGTAACAAGTATAGCAAAAAGGTTAGAAACAGAGGAGTAGAGAATCATTGTATGTGTATGCAACTAAAATTAAGGTAGTATCATATCAAATGTGATTGTTATAACTTTAGAATGCTAAATTTTAACCCCATGGTAACCACAAAGAATATATATGAAAAGTATATACAGAAAGAAAATGAGGAGGTACTCAAAATGGTACACTACAAAAAAGTCAAATAAATATGAAAGTAGGCATTAATGGAAGCCTTGAAGGACAAAAAATGTATGACTTACAAAGACCATGTAACAAAATGGCAGAAGAAAGTCCTATTTTTACCAGTAGTTACTTGAAATGTAAATGGATTAAACTCTGCAGTCAAAAAGCAGATTGGCAGAATAAATGAAAAAGCATGACCCAACTCTATGCTGTTTACAAGAGACTCACCTTAAATTCAAGTAGGCAGAAAGAAAAGGATGGAAAACTATACCATGCAAATAGTAAACAAACGTGAGCTGAGGTAGCTATATTAATATCATATAAAATAGACCTTAACTTGGGAGTGGGTGTAGCTCAGTGGTTTAAGTGCCTGCTTCCCATGTATGAGGTCCCAGGTTCAATCTCCAGTACCTCCTAAAAAAATAGACTTCAACTCAAAACTGTTACAAAGGACAAAGAAGGTCATTATATACTGATAAATGGGTCAATTCAACAAGAAAACCTAAGAATTATAAATATACATGCATCTAACATCAGAGTCCCAAAATATATGAAGCAATATTGGCAGATTTGAAGGGAGAAATAGAGGGTGCTACATTAATAGTAGGAGATTTCAATAATGGACAGAACAACTACACAGAAGATCAACCAGGAAATTGAAGACTTGAATGATACTCTAAACCAACTAGACCTAACATAGAGAGAGAGAACATTTCACCCAATAGCAACAGGATACAAATTCTTCTCTTGTGCACATGAACCATTCTCCAGGATAGACCCTATCTTAGGTCACAAACAGGTCTTAATAAATTCAAAAATACTGAAATCACACAATATATTTTCTCTGAACACAATGGAATGAAGCTAGGAATCAAAAACAGGGAGAAACAGAAAATGTACAACTATGTGAAAATTAAACAACACACACTTAAACAACCAAAGGGTTAAAGAAAAAATCACAAGGGAAATTAAGAAATATCTTGAGGTGAATGAAAATGAAAACACAACACACCAAAACTTAGAGGATGCATCAAAGGCAGTGCTGAGAGGGAAATTTATAGTTCTAAATGCTTTTTTTTTTTTTTTTTTAAAGAAAGATCTCAAATCAGAGACCTAACCTCACAACAGGAGTATTTAGAAAAAGAAGAGCAAACTAAACTCAAAATGAGCAGAAGGAAGGAAATAGCAAAGATTAGAGCGCCAATAAATGAAACACAGAATAAAAAACAGATAAAGAAAATCAATGAAATTAAAAGTTGGTTCTTCAAAAAATCAATAAATTGAACAAACATTTAGGTAGACTGATAAAGAACAAATGAGAGAGGACACAAATAACTAAAACCATGAATGAAAGGGGGATACTATCATTGACCCCACAGAAATAAAAAAGATCATAATATTTTTCTTATCTAATCATAATTAGATAACCTAGATGATATAGACAAAGTCCTATAAACACATAAACTACCTACCCTGACTCAAAAAGAAATAGAGGATCTCCACAGATCAATAACAAGTAAAAGGATTGAGTCATTAATCAAAAACCTCCCAGAAAAGAGAAGCTCAGGACTAGATGGCTTCACTTGTGAATTTTACCTAACACTCAAAGAATTAACCCCAATCCTGCTCAAATTCTTTCAAAATAATAAAGAGGAGGGAACACTCCCTCATTTATTCTATGAGGCCAACATCACTCTAATAACAAAGCCAGATAAAGATATAACAAGAAAAGGAATCTACAGAATATACAAGCAAAAGCCCTCAATAAAATACTAGCAAACCAAACCCAAAAGCACATTAAAAGAATTACACACATGATCAAGTGGGATTTATCCAGGTACACAAAGTCCTAAATATAAGAACCAAATCTATAAAACTCCTAGAAGAAAATATAGGGAAGCATCTTTCAGACCTTGGATTTGGCAATGGTTTCTCAGACTTTATACCAAAAGCACAAACAACAAAAGAAAAAAATAAATAATTTGGGCTTCATAAAAATTAAAAACTTTTGCACATCAAAGGACTTTACCATGAGAATAAAATATCAACCTATTCAATGAGAGAAAATATCTGGAAACCACATATCCGATAAAGGTTTAATATCCAGAATATATAAAGATATCCTTCAACTCAACAACAAAAAGACAAACAACCCAATTTTAAAATGGGCAAAAGACTTGAAAAAACATTTCTCCAAAGAAGATATACAAATGGCCAGAAAGCACATGAGATGTTCAACATAACTAGCCATTAGGGAAATACAAATCAAAACCACAGAAAGACACTATTTCACGTGTACCTGAATGGCTACTAGTTAAAAATAAAAATAAAAATAGCCAGTGTTGGAGAGAATGTGGAAAAATAGGAACACTCATTCAATGTTGATGGGAATATAAAATGGTGCAGCCACTGTGGAAAACAATTTGGTGGTTCTTCAGAAAGTTAAGTATAGAATTACTATATGATCCAGCAATCCCACTTCTAGGTATGTCCTCACTGAATTATATATTTGAATGTGATTAAAAGAAGAATTTCAGGTTATAATACGTTACTAGAATAAAAATTAAAGAAAAAAAGCCGTAGGACTGTATAACACAGGGAATCCTAATGCAAACCATGGACCACAGTTAATAGTACAAATATAATAAAATTCCATCATCAACTATAACAAAGATACCATACTATTGCAAAGTGCTAATAATGTGGGGGCATATGGGAAATGCATTTTCTGCATGATTTTTCCACAAACATACAGTTTCTTTAATTAAAAAAACAATTGCATTTAAAAAAAGGACCAGGATTAGGAAAGCTCAGTGGAGTCCAGCATGGTTCAGGCCACAGCTCACCTTGGAAAGCTAACTGAGGGGAGACAATGCAAAAAAGAAGGACATATTATATTTAATTTTCTCTAAAATGTTGCAGAGGAAAGGGGTATTTGGAAAAGAGAGGGAAAATGTGAGTGCAAATTACTGTCAGATGATAATAAATGGACTCAATATAATGTATTGTTATAGCTCAATAGCAATTCACGGAAGACAGTTCAAAGTCTGTTTGCTCTCGCAACCTATCAACCGGAAATCTTTGTTAACTGAACCTCTCACGTGACTACAGTATGTTTGAAAATGATGACCCTGATATACTGCAAAATCTTAAACAGGTTTCGGAAAAACAGAAAAAAGAGTAAATGAAGGTGGTATGGTTAAAAAAAAAAACAAAACAGAAAATCGACTTGATAACCTTCAAGATAACTCTGGTAGTCTTAAAATTCAAAATGACTCCTTATTAGCAAGGCAGAGCAGTGATGGAGTGAGAAGTATAGAGGAATAGAAAGCACCTGTCTGGAAGTCAAATCCTGTCCCTCCCACTTACAAGCTGTGGAACTTGAAACAACTGAGTTAATCTCACCAAACCTCTGTTTCCCCCTCTGTAAAATGCCATGAATAATAACTGCCTTTCAGCAGAATGGTGGGAATTGGAGATGCGTATTTCTAGCCTGAGGATCAAATTAATGGTAGTAATCATTTTATGATTCTTGTCATTATCAGTAGTAGCACTACTATTAGAATTATTAGGACTCTGATCACCCAAGTACCCTGGATATAACAGCAAAGAGGGAGAGAAAATGTGGACGTGCCAGGAGTTTAATCGTCTCAGCCCAGTGACTGACAAGTTTAGGGTTCTCAGTATGAGCTTAGTTCAACAGAATCACCTGGAATCTTCTTAAAGGCAGATTTCTGGGCTCAACCCAGACCTAATGAGACAGAATCTCTGGACTTGCACTTCAAAATTTGGCATGTTAAACAACTCTCCTAGGTGCTTATTAAACACACCAATATCTGAGAACCACTGGTAGAAACAGGTAAACATTCAGTCAAAATACGTGATTGGAGACCCAATTCCATCACCTGCTCCAAACCTTGTCAAACCTGGCTGCACATTAGAATCACCTGGGGAGATTTTTTTTAAAATACACTGATGCCAAGATTCCTTATTAATTCTGGAGCAGGCCCTGGGTGTATATTTCTGTAAACTTGGTAGGTCTAAGATGCAGCCAGCCTTGAGAAGCTCTGATCTGCACAAATTGGCTCTACAGATGTGCTACTTAACTTCCCTGACCTTCAGTTTTCTCCTTGAAAGAACAGGCATGGTCACAATATCTACCCCCGCCCCAAGGCTGCTGTGAAATCCTGTGATTCTGGTTGTGAAAATAGTGTGTAAATGTAAAGAAACAAATTTTTCTGTATTTAGAAAGTCACTTAACCAATGAATGGTGTGATGGCCAAGAGCAGAATCTGGAGAGCCGGTTTGCCCCGGTTTAAATCCAGTCCTACCACTATAACCTCGGGCAATTTACTTAACCTCCTCTAAGTCTTAGCTTCATCATCTGTGAACTGGGGATAGTAACAATAATTCCTCAAACAAAAGTGTGTTTATGAAGACTAGGTGAGTTAATACAAGATGAGTCCATAGGCCACCTTGCCACCCTGGTAAGGGTTGATATGCCCTCCTTTTCCATCCTCCCCACATCCAGCAGGGTTATTTTGAGACTCCAATGGGATGGCTCAAGAAAATTCTA
Organism: Cabassous unicinctus; assembly: GCA_029593785.1. Classification (NCBI taxonomy): domain Eukaryota; kingdom Metazoa; phylum Chordata; class Mammalia; order Cingulata; family Chlamyphoridae; genus Cabassous; species Cabassous unicinctus. Next base: position 31,087 of record JAQZBX010015497.1, on the reverse strand, counting down.
AAAGAGTATAAAACACACAATCCCAAAAGACTATGGTCCAAATTTGATTGTCTCTTGGCTCTCGTTCTTTCCTGTCTTTCCAAAGCATTATATACCTTCCTTATGCTCTGCTATGCATTTACACTTTGGCAATCAGCAAGAATTAACCCAAAGGAAAAATCCAGGACAGGACAATTGGAGGGACGTGCTATTAACACTTCTATAACAGTTAGGACTCTTTCTGTTGACAGTGACCTCAAAACAAGCAAGCAAACAAAAACCTTGAATTGTCCCAAGAAAGAGAGGTAAAGTATTGGGGCTTAAAATCATCTTGGCAAACTAATTATTCAGTTTAACAGAAAGGTAGAGGAGGTTCGTGGAATGCATACTGGTTGCAGCAGTGTACAAATCAGACCTTTGGGGAGTCAAATTCTGTTTCTTCTACTGATGGGCTGTGGAATTGTCAGCAACTAACCTGACTTCACTGAGCCTCGGTTTTCTTATCTGTAAAATGGAGATGATGATACCCACAAATGAATAACTCAATTCATGGCTCGAATGATATCATTAGGATTTGGTTTATCTCCATCCTTCAACTCTACCTTTTGCCATGCAAGCTTCATTCTCAGGATCCAGCGTGGCTTCCAGCACCTCCAGCCTTCCACCAGGTTAAAGTCCAGGTGAAAAGAGGAAGCCTCCTGAAAAGTCCCAGTGCTCTCTGATTGGCCTGGAGAATGTGGGCTGCTGATGGATGCCCTAGAGACTTGTTCCACCCTGAATCCTGGGATACAGACCCTCCAGAACTGCATAGATAGAAAGAGGGAAGGAATGGATCCCCAAACAAAATAGGGGGCTGTGGCCAGAAGATGGAGAAATGGATATGCCCTGTGCCTAACCAGGGATCAGGGACAATATTATTTATGTCAGTGATTCTCAACCCAGGTTGCAGATTAAAATCACCTGAGGAGTTTGAATAAAAAATAAGATGTCTTGGCCCAAAACCTAGATCATTAAATCAAATATCCTAAGTGTGGGTATTGAACATTGGTATTCTTTTTACAAGCACCCCAGTAGATTCTAATATTCAGCCAGGGTTAAGAACCCTGTCTATGTAGATTGTATAGCTATAGAACTTGGACACAGTCCAAATGCCAACTGAGATGCTTGGGTGCGGGGCCTCCTTTTGAAAACTATTCTATAGAATCAAAATGACAATTTCCATCGAAGCAGTGGAAAAAGAGTACAAATTTAGAAAAGAGTAGGATCTCACAAATGTTGCTATTTCTCAAGTAATTACAGATCCTCCAAGTTCTGAAAGCATTTAGATATCAATGAGTTGCAGCGTCCATTCAAAATATGAATCAGCTCCAATGCACCCCTGTCCATCTTTTTCTAGCACATCTCTAAGGACTGTGAGAAGAACAGAGCCCGAATCTGGAATTTTTTTCATAGTTCTGACTCCCTGTGATCTATATATTGTTCCGAATTCTGACCCAGGAGCTCTACAAAATCACTCTAAGTTCTTTTTTTTCTATATGGTAAGCAGCTCTTCAACTTTCTCCCCTGGTCTATTTTCTTCATTTAATCTTAATCTGAGTAGGTACTGCAACCTATTACACTCCAGGTAATGAATATATTTCAAAATGTACTCCCAAGTACTAGGCACAATACCCACATTGTTTGGAGACCTGGTTCAGGTTTCCTTTCTTTTCTTTTTAATATACATTTTTTTTTTAATTAGAGAAGTTGTACATTTACAGAAAAATCATGCAGAAAATACAAAGTCCCCAACTACCCACCCTATTATTAACACCTTCTGTTATAATTTGTGCCTGAATATTATTATAGTTGCACTATTGACTATACAGTCCGTGGTTTATATTAGGGTTTGCTGTACTGTACGTCCTATAGCTTTTTAAAAAACTTTCTTCTACTAGCATATATATGACCTAAAATTTCTCCCTTTTCACCACATTCAAATATATAATTCAGTGGTGTTAATTAAATTCACAATGTTGTGTTACCATCACCAAAACTCTCCCATCAGCCCAAACAAATTCCATACCAATTAAGCATTAACTCCCAATTCCCTACCCACACCCTCGTCCCTGGGAACCTGTATTCAGGTTTCTGACACTACGAATTTGCTTATTCTAATTATTTCATATCAGTGAGAGCATACTATATTTGTCCTTTTGTGTCTGGCCTATCAACTACTCTGCTATTATGCTATAACAGAAAGTAGTGAGGAAAAAAAGGGTGCTAAAAATAAAACCAAGGAAGCTGTAAAACAAAATGACAGAAGTAAACCCAAATAAATGTATTGTGACAATGAACGTAAATCTTTTAAGCTCCCCAATTAAGTCAAAGACTCCAAGACTGGGTCAAAAATTAAAATCCAGCCTTAAGCTGTTTACACCAGTCAAAAAGATATAATTACATATTTGGGTTAAATGCAAAAAAAAAAAACAAAAGGGCAAACAGGTACTGGTCCAATGCAAATAAAAATTAAGCCAGGGACTGCAAAATGAATGTTAGGCATCGTGGAATTCAACTAAAAAATCTTAAAATAGAACAAACAGGATGATTTTATACTGATAAATATGCAACCCACAAGGCAGATCAACAATCATAAATGTTTACTTGCAGAAATCATTAAATACACAGAGCTAAAATTACTAGTAATACAAGGAACAAATAACAGAAACACATTGGTGGTGTGAGATTTTAACACTCAGAGTTTTTGACAGATTATGGAGGCAAAAATAAATAAGGATATAAGGAATCTGCATAATATAATTAAAACTGATTGGGTAGATATTTGAATGTTATATCATGAAGAATAATGGAACATCTTTCAAAAGTCCAATTGATACAATTTCCAAAATTTGTATCATATTTGGTCACATATACCCTGAAATCAACAAAGTCCAGTACGTGGTGGTACAGGTCATATTCTACCTATGACCATAAATAGAAAGTACTATTTTAGAATAATATATAGAAAATACTAGTCTCTAGGAACATATAATAAAAAATACTATTTAAAATCTAAATAAACATAAAAAACACCAACTAAAAACATAAGCCTTTACAAATTGAAAATCTCTTTCCTAAATAACATGTTGGTCAATGACAACATTAAAGCACTCATTACAGATTATTTAGACACTAATGATCAAAGAAAATACAATATATTAAAATGTGATAACGCAAGATGTATTATTTATTATTATATAAGAAATTAACTAAGGAAGCCACATCAATGGGTCTTTTAAAGGCAGCAAGTGAAAAATAAGAAAAATATAAGGAGATGAAAGATTGATAAGTCAATAATCTAGAAAAGAGAATGAATAACTTGTACAGTTGATATATAAATCTGATCACTCTTCTCTCTGTAAACATAAATATAAAAAAATAGAAATTTGAAGAATAGCTGATGTTTATTGAACACTTACTATGTACCTGGCAGTGGTTAAATATGGTATTAACAAAACTACTAGGAAGGTAACATCAGCATCCTCACTTACAAATGAAGAAATTGAAGAAGATAGAAGGGAGCTAATGGGCAAAAGGTCACCAAAGTGATAAGTAGCAGAGATGGGATTGAAATCGTACCATCCAGCTCTGCAATCTAATCTAACTGTGCTTTATACAGATTCTAAATATACTATGTAACTATTCTAAAAGAAATAAAAAGAGAAAAGTGTATCCTGATTTATTTAGTGAGGTTGGCGTAAACCTGATCTTAAGAGCTGATAAAGACAGCCAAAGAGAACGAAAGCTTCAGTCCAATCTTACTTATTGATATAGATATAAACATGCCACATAAAATACCAGCAAATCTAATTCAGCTATGCTTTAGGCGAATAACTCACCATGACCAAGTAGATTTCATTCCAAATTGCAAAGATTATTTAATATTAGGGATCATTTCATATTCAGAAATCTATTAACATATTTTATCATATCAAGGGGTCAAAGGAGGAAGACCATAATCAAATACTAAAGGGTTTTTGTGAAATTCAACATCTATTTCTGATTGAAAAACAAACAAGTGGACACAGAATTCATGGAATAGAGGAATACTTCCTTCACATGGTAAAGAATACCTCTACATATCAATACCCAACACTTCTATAGAGCTACAAAGCAACAGAAACACTCCCGTTAAAGTGTTGGACAAAACAAGGATCCTTGCTTTTCAGCAGCTTAGATATTGGAGACAAGTGGAAAAACAAAGAGGTACATTAAATGCTCGGTTGGAAAGCCTTGGCATTAGACCTAGATTTGGATCATTCACTAGCAGTTGAACCTCTTTTTGGCAAATCACTTAGCTGGTGAAGTGTTATTTCCTCATCTGTTCTCAGGGACAGTGATACCTGCTCCATGAGGGGCAGTGAGGATTATATGAGCAGACACAGACACAAGGTGCCTGGCACAGGGCAAGGGCTGTGCCACGTGTGCTCTTATTATTAGCTGTAAACAATATGAGTGGAGACCTAGAAAGCCCAGTAAATTCAACTGACAAATAATTAGAACTACAAAAGACTTCCATAAAATGGCCAGATGCAATGTAAATACATACAAATAGCAGCAAAAATTAGAAACAGGCCTTGGTACTACCTGTTGCAGGTATTTTGCACATGCTGTTTTTTGTCTTTCCTGGAAGGCCCTGCCCACCCCAAATCCCTGCCCTTCGATGCCTTGTAATTTTTGTTTAGATCTCAGCCCAGTCATCATCTCCTTGGGGAAGCTTTTCCTGACCTCCAGGTCAAATCCCCTGAGGTTTGCTCTTTTAACCTTCAGGGTAGGTTGAATTCTGAACCCCAGAAAATACATGTTCTTACGCTGAATCCCACTCCTTTAGGTGTGAACCCACTGTAAACAGGACTTTTTGAAGATGTTATTTTAAGGTGTGGCCAATTGAATCAGGATAGGTCTTAATCCCATTACTGGAGACTTTAGAGAGAGAGAGCCATGGGAAGGAGCCAGACGTCTAAAGTTAGTGGAAAGCTGGACCCCCACGAGACAGGTAGGTCAAGGAACCCCAAGGACTACTGGCCAGCCCGAACGCTACCGGCCCAGGGAGGACGTGAGCCTCCTAGCTTCTGAAACCATGAGCTAATAAATTCCTGTTGTACAGTACTTTCCATAGCTGTCTGGCAAACTAAGACAGCTGGAGCGTCCCCTTTGCAGCATTTATCAGGGCAGAAATTCCATATTCATTTATGTAATTGTTGGATTAATGTCTATCAGTTTCCTAGCGCTGCCGTAAAAAACTGCCACCAACTTGGTGGCTTAGAACCACAGAAAGTTTTTCTCCCCCAGTTCTAGAGGCCAGAGGACAAAAACCAAGGTGCTGGTCGGGTTGCTTGCTCTGGAGGTTCTGAGGGCCAGTCAGCTCCATGCCTCCCTCCGAGCTTCTGGCTGTGCCGTCAATCCTCGGCATTCCTTGGCTTGGGGCTGCCTAACTCTAACCTCTCCTCGCTGTGTGTCTGCGTCATGTCCTTTGCTGTCTCTTATCGGGACACTCATCTTTGGATTTAGGACCCACCTACCATAATCCAGGATGATCTCATCTCAAGAGCCTTATCTCAATTACATCTGCAAAGGCCCTTATTCTAAATGGGGTCACATACTGAGGGTCCAGGTGGACAAATCTTTTGGAGGCCACAATTCAACCCGCTCCACTACCCCCAAGCTTATGTTCTTGGAGGGCCCTAAGCAGCTATTAAAAATTATGTTTACAAAAAACTAATGTGTATTTATTTTTCATATTTTTAAATGCATCATATGAATCAGTATAGAACCACACAATCCTGCTTTTGTGAAAAATACATGTTGATACATGCAGAGATAAAGGATTAAAAATATACGTGTCAACATATTTACTTTCTTTTTAAATAGTCAACAATACTTTAAAAATGTTTAATACAAAGTAATATGTTTTCCCTTGAAATGATACACAGGGATTTCTTAACTATCTAAACTTCCCAAAACTTGAAATCAATGATTTTGGACTTTTTAAAACATCAGGTGACAGGTAGTTTGGTTAGCCAGTCGTGGATGCTGAACACAAACAAATATATGCTATTAAAACAACTTTTTTCAAAAGATATCTCCCTAGCCAAAAAACTATCTTTCATACAGAAGAGAATAAAGGGTTGCAAACATGAAGAATCACAACAATAATAAAAGCTGGATAATTGTTTCAGTAGCAAATATAAAAATAGACCCATAACTCAGTCCCCACAGGGTTAGACATCTAGCATCCCCTTGCAACATGCACACACACTCACGACAACACCAGGTTGCCAAGTACGCTTTGAGTAGCTACTGTGTGTCTCAGCCCAGGACTAGCTGCTTGAATAGGCTTACTCCTGCCCTTGATGAATTCATCAGTGACTTAACACCACTCAGCGAGCAAAGAAAACCACCCACGCAAAATGGGCTGTGAATACCACCAAACAAGTGGTAGACAGGAGTTTGCACATATTCAGAGCTAGACCTTCCCACCCATCATGGGCTGCCAACAGGACTCTCCCGGGTGGTGTGAATCAACACCTTGCTATTTGCATTGGAGTAGCATAAATAGAGGAATCGCTTAAGGGACTCTCCATGCTAAGAACAAACATGCAAACCCCATAACCAAGTTCCAGTCCCTTGCACTCTACCATCCAGGCCCTGACCTCAGAGCTGGAACACATGCCTCATGCTTGTTTAACGCCCTTCTCCTTCCACCTTTGGCACACTTGACTCCAATTTCTCCTCTGGCAGGAAGTTTCCCCTGACCTGTCATCCTTGAGTTAAGGTCCCTTCCTGTGCACTCCCACTCCCCCCTATGGCCCTTCAGTGATTGTTCTTGTCACCCTATACTTTCTCCTTGACCTCTATGACTCACCTGCCAGACACGAGCTCTTTGAGGTCATGCTTTATGTGCCACCATATGCCCACTTCCTAGCTCTGAGCTCTTGAATATTCTCTGCACTCAGAAAATATATGTTGCTTTTAGTGAATGAAGGAAGGAAAGAATGCATAAATGAAATTCACATGAGGACATCTTTTCAACCTCGAACTGCCTTTGCTCAAGCTGCTCCCTCTACTCGAGATGCCCTTCAAGTCACTCCCATATGTTCAAATTCGATCTGCCTTCCTTAAAGGTCCAGGACAAACCCCATTTACTCCACGAAGACTCCCTGGGCCTCTCAGGTAGCAATAACTTCCTCCTCCAATTCCTCTAGTCCTTTATCACGGTCTCCCAACCCATCCTACCCAGATGCAGTGTTATCTGTGGACATATTTTATATACTTTCCATTAATCAATCCACTCTGTAATGGCAGATCTCATCACAGGGATGACACTCTCTGATGGATGCTCTATGCTGGATCCCCTCCAGTAATGACTGCTGGGTGGATACTAAATAGATTGTGGGCTGATGGATAGATGTAGGATGGGCAGCTTGGAGATGCTATCCCAGTGTTCATTCCCCCCAAATTGGCAAATTTGAGCAAAAGGGGAAGTGGTAGAGACAACCTCTTGGATTTTATTGAGTTCAAATATTCCCATTGGCAACATCTTTTATGGGATGCTGGGCTTAGCAGGAAATGAGTGTGATTTCCTGTAAGTATCTGAATAAACTAAGAGTGTCAGAAGAAACATGAGACCGTCATCTGGGGGAACATCAATGAAGAAATTCTTTCTGGAAACACATCATCCCAGGAGAGAGGTATAATGACACCTGTATGTAGTTTCATCAAACCACACTTCCAAAGAGAGAAGAGTGGGGTGGACCTTGCACTCTGAAAATGGTCTGAAACTGATCTCCTCTAACTTTGGGACCTCTCCAAACACACTGTTTTCCCCCTCCTTCCTGGGCTAGATCTTCATGGCTCCTACAGCAATAAGAGGAGTTATTTTGGGGAATACAGTTGATACTTGGCTATTCCTCCCACAGATCAGCAATCGCTTCTTGAAATGTTAAATGCCTCCCAGATGGAGATGCTTAGCATTTGTAGGAGGAATAATGTGGAGGAGAAAACTACATTTGTCTTCTTGGCATACTGTGGATTCCGGTAGAGAAGACAGAGAACACTGTGAATCCTGCCATCCACATGTCAGTGTTTTCTTGGAATTTTGCAAGTCCTGGGTGGCTGCACAGCTTCCTCTTCTAGGAGAATCAAGTTTTTGGATATACAAAAGCTCAAGATAAAAATGTAAAGCTCTGAGTCTCAGAGATCAGAAAGTTACCAGTGACCAGAAACCCTTGGGGTTCAGCCTCCTGTCTGCAGGTGGGAAATGCTTCCTTCATAGACCAGATGGCTCTTACTTTGGATGTGATCTTGTATGTATGGGGATACTTAAGAAATGCAGTGCAGACTAGATGTGGATCCAGGGGTTGGCATGCATGAGTTCCAACCTTGCCTCTGCCACCAACATTCTTTGAGGCTGCAGCTAAACCACCTTGCTGCACAAGGCCTCAGTTTCCCCACCTGTGACATGAAAGGATTAGACTAGATAACCTTAAATTCCCCACAAACTCAAGAGAAATACTATCATCTCCTTTAACTTTCAGGGCTTGTGAAGAATGAAGGGGGAACGTGAAGTAGTCCTTCAATTTAAGCTGCCAGGTACTAGAAAGAGAAGCGTTCATTGAGTTGTCAATCATGCCCCACAACTCATGGCAGAGATAGAGGTTCATTAATGAGAAGACTTTTTTTCCTTATCCATTTTTCTGGATGCCCCTGGGGTCTCCATGGTCCACCAATCAGCCTCACCAATAAGTAGTGCCTTTGAGGAAGTGCCTGCCTTTGGCACCAGTCTGAATTAAGCCAGATAAAAATCTTGGAATAGCTCTTAAAAAATTGTAACTTGGTTGCAAGTGTGCTCACACTACACCGAGGTGTGCAAAGAAAAGTGCAGCTTCTTTATCTTCTATAACTGGTAGCACTTTCTTCAGGAGTACCTTCATCCCATTGGGTGGGGTGCAGCAATGAGGGGAAGCTAAATTTAGTCCAAATCCAGCAAGCCCAGTCCTGTTCCATAATGTAAAGTTTCTCTAGGAAATATATTCTCTGTCAGATGATGTGGTCTTTCCAAGTTCCTTACTCTCCTCCATATCATTCCCAAGACAGATTCTGGGCATTGGGAAAAGAGGAAGAAGAGGACCTTGGATTTCTGTGTATATCTGGCTCCCCTGTTCCCTGAAGCTATGCACTGGTCACCTTAATGGGGTCTGATGGAGAATCCCATGGCTGCTGAGCTCATGCTCTGTTTTCTCATTTTATCAGGACCCAGCTTCTGACTCGACCCCATATTGGCAGTTGCCAGAGTTGGATAGCCTTGATTCCAGCATGGCTCCCACTCCAAGAATCCTGTACTGTTACCTTCAGAGCAGGGTAACTTGTCCTACAAGGTTACCTGAAGAGGGCAACCTTCTCTGGTAAACTCCTGACAGACTCTCAGCTACCCTCTTCCTCTTCCATCATGAGCTACATGGGAACTTTCGTGCTCATTTTACCAACACAGGAGCCTAGGGTCACTTGTGAATGTGAGCGCCGCCTCTCACACTCCCTCACTTCCTGAAGTCTTGTTTCACCACTATCGCTTCATATGGAAGTTTCTATATTGGTGGAGTAGCAGCTTAGGAAGTGTTTAGTCCCAGAATCTCAACCTACCTAACACGCCTTTCCCCCTCCAGGCTTGAGCCAGCCCAAAAAGAAATGGCCTCCCAACATCCTTTTCACTTAGTACAGTCCATTCTGAGCCAGAAAAAACAATTGGATATCTGTTTCTTCCTATCTTGTTAGGATTTCACCTTTATTTTATCCTCCTCTTTTCTGAGAAGAAATTTTCCCTCTTGCTTCCTCAGTGGGTTTTAATGGTACAATGCCCATTTGAGAAGATGAAAATAATGCTATTAATATTTTAAAATATTATTCCCATTACCAAATCACTTCTTCAATCCCTGAAGAAGATTTGCTTGACTTGGGTGATTCACTTCCCCTCTAGGTGTATTCCAACTATGAAATAAGGAGGTTAGACCTTAAGTCCAATAAAACCCCTTCCAGTTCAAATATCCTAGTCTCATTGTGTTCTTGAGATGCCTGAAAGACTCACAATAATCTGGAAAGTGAGACATTCTGTTCTTAAACCATATTAGGGGACTATGTATTTCCTTTGGAATCTCAGCTATGAAAAAGTCAGTGTGCATCAATCTTTTGCCCATTTAAACCCTATTGTGAGTCTGATGCTTTAACAATTTACTGTTAAATAGCTACGAATATAATTTATCTAACATGACTGGAAGCTCTAGAAATATCCCATGACGAATCCAATTGACATAAGCAGTGACTTTTTAAGTCAAGACAAATAAAGAGGATGGAGAGAGAAACAAGATGGCAGACGACGAGAGGAATTAAACTCCCCTATAACTGACTACAGCCAGAGGTAGGTGGCTTCCCAAAAGGTGGAAAGAGAAGGGATTACAGACATATAGCAACACAGAAGTCTTGGTAAACCCTGTTGTGACAAGGGATCAACTCAGGTGGAGTACAGAAATTTCCTGATTTTGGAAGCTGAAAGGCTGAGCACTGATAAACACACAACATCTGCTCAGGAAAAGGATTCAGTGACAGTGGTTGGAGGACCAAGAGGTCTCCGGTGGAAGCTGTCTTGTAATTTCCATTTTATGCTCGACCCATTCATCATCTGGGATGTTTTTTTAACAAAAAATAACTTTGTGGTAAGCATGGATGCCACATATCAGAAATTCTAAGTAGGGATGAGAAAGTAGACCATGCCATGCAGCACAAAATAAAGACACATCTTTCTGGAAGAATTCATAAAAGTTAAATTACTCCATCCTATTCTTCTGGCCCAAAAGGAAATATTAAGTCTGCTGTGCATTAGGTACTCTGCCCAGGGAGGAGCTAGTATACTATGCAAGATAGAAGTAGTCCCTAACTCGGGGGAGCTTACAATCAAGTACAGAAGTCGGAGAAATGAACCAACAATTCCATTTAAGTGTGGTAAGTGCTACCATGGATACACAGAGGGGACTTGCTGTAGGAGCCAAAAGCTGGATGCCTACACTTATCCTGAGTGGGTGTGGAGGGGGGGCAGGTGGGTAGTCATTGGGGGCCTCCCAGAGGAAATGAATGAACAGAACCACGCATCAAAGTTGGCCTGGATAGGGGTACATTCCGCCAAAAGAAGAAAACAAAGGCCATCCATCCTTTGGATTCCCAAATCTCAGCCCCTGCTGCATTTGAGTTGTTAGGCCAAAAGAAGTAGGACACAGTGTATGCACCCCCAACTTCTCTCTACCTCCTGCTCAACCCCGTTCTAATCTATCCATTTCTATTCATAAACATCTAGATTAAACTCCCAGCAGCCCCACACCGCTGCCTTTAATGGCAGCACAGAAAATAAGAGATTGGCATTTTTTGGAGCTGCCCAAACTGAAAAATTCTGTTAACACTGGAAACAACAACTGTTGCAAAGACATTGTGGATTTGGATTTCTGGCCTTGAGCCAATTTTATTTATTTTTTATTTTTTAAAGGGAAGGGGATTTTAAAAAAATCTCTCAAAGAATTTCTCCAAAATCCCCAGTTCCCAGTGCAGTCAGACGTCAATAATATATTTTGAGGCTGTATTTTTTTGTTTTGTTTTTTTCATTCCTTGCTGTCTTCCAACAGTCCTCAGGGGCCACCACATTGAGTTTCAGCAAGAACAGTCTTGGTCATAGTGGAGAGCAAGCCTAGAATCACGCAGTGAGTGACCAGTCAAGTCCCAGGGCCTCCGGTCTCACCCGTTGAAAGAGGAACTTGAAGAGGTTTCTGAACCCCCGACCTACTTTAACTGACCTCACAGTAGACTCATAACGGCAGTGTTATCTGTCAGGGGCCGTTTCTCTCCCGTTTCTCCTTTATCTGTTGACCCCCTAAGCCTTTCTAGTCCGTTACACACAGAAAGAAAGCCCACTTCTGTGTGGCAGGGGTGAGGGGAGGGAGGAGAGGTTGTTTTCTAATTGTGTCAGGTGAGGGAGGGGACCTGGAGAGCCACCAGCTCCCTCAACAGTTTCCAGGTCCACACTCATTGCCACCTTCCATAGCACCCTGTGCCTTCAAAGGCAAGACTTCTAGAAAGAAGTTACGAGAGTAGCTGCCAGGGGAGCTATGATCAACTCTTCATCTGCTGCCCACCTCCCAGAATCCATCTCAGTGCCTCGTGGTCTGCTGCTGCCTACTCTCCTGTGCTCTTTCGAAAACATCCCTCCTTCCTTCCTTCCTTTTTGCTACTTTACAACAGAATTTAAGGAGGGAGAAGAGATAAACTCATGTGGCCAATCTATTTTTTTCCGTCTTGCTTTCTAACCAGAAGTTCTGTTGGGAAAACTAATTGATATAAGGGCTGTGGCGTTCCTTGTTCAATACCTGGTATATATTTAAATACTCAATAACTGTTATTCCTCCATCATGCCCCCAGCCACCACTTGGGACATTCCCTGACATCCCCCAAAGAAAAGGGTATGTGGCCTGGGAATTTTTCAAAGATTTTCTTGGACTCATGCTGTATCCCAGGTAAGGAGAGGGGATACAGGAAAAAAAAATGCTGTTTCTCCAGGTGACCAAATTAGCTCCATTAACTCAGTTAGTCATCAAGTTGATTCATTAGGAAGATATTTTATTATTCCTATCACGTTCTTGATTTCTGTGCACCATAACAATGGTCTGGTATAGTCTCTTGTTTTGGAGGAGGGAAAAAAGGAAAGAATCACATCTGTACTCTCTGCTAGTGTCCAGACATTGGCGAAATGCATCCACCCTGCCCTGTGGAAGCCTTTCTACCAGGTCACAAAAGACCTAGAGCTGTCCTGGCACAATGACATACACACGCACATACACACACTCCGGAGAGTGGTAACTAATAGGCAAAATGACATTCCCGGGGTCTCCTGGTGCCTGAGCTCTCCTGCAGGGCTCCTAATCAATACAAGGTTCTCTGTCAGCAGCTTGGCTGAGTTACTAAGATTACAAATGAAAACCAGCCCCCAGAGGTACAGCGTTCCTGTAGCACAGAAGGAAAGCATAATTCTTGCTTACATTCAGCTTTGTGAACGGTTTCTCCCCTGGTAGCTACTCTTGTAACTTCTTTCTAGGACTGCCAATCTTATAAAAAACACACACAGCTCCAAACTTCTGCAGATCAAGTCTTCTCAACTCTCTATGGATATCTCCATTTCTCTGTGCCTCTTTCAAATGGAACTGCTCTTTTTATAGTTTTTAAAAACATATATAGAATGATTAGTAATAACAATAAAGATAATATTATTCTATTTATTACTATAATTTTCAGTTTCTTTGTCTCACCTTTGTGCCAATATTTTGCTGTATAGACTTTATCTCTAAGCCTCCCCCAAACCACATAACTCATGTATGGACATCATATCCTGATAAAGAAACTGGGCCTGAGAGAGGATGAAAACTTATTCAAATTCATATAGTCAATTAAGAAGGATTCAAATCCGGAAACGTCTTCCCAAAGTGCTCAGTTTCTCCTATGACAATATGATGTGGAAGGAAGAGAGTGAAGGCATAGGAAGAGTTAGTGTCTTAATTGGGATCTTCGGCCTTAACAGAGTCAGCAAGACTCCAAGTATCATCATCAGATAGACTCAGAGGATCTTCCATCAGACCAAGAAATGCCCTCATCTGTGACCTTCAGGCTTCCCATTAAAAAGAAAGAAATGAAAATGAAAAGGGAAGGAACGAAACCAATCTATCTCCAAGGAACAGAGTATAGGAAAGCTCTTAGTATGTGGCAGCTAGGAGAAGCACCCTTAATGGTATACTATAAGGCCCTTCCTCTGCTGTTGAGATAGACCCTCAATATGGGAATCTCCTCTACAAAAACCCTGGCAGAAGATCATCCTGTTGATATTTCAATGCCTGAGTTCTGGAGACCTGGCAGTCTCAAAAGATCATCCTAACATTGTTGATCAGCTCTAGCTATTTAAAAAAGTTTTATGCCATGATAAGATAAAGTCTTCCTTTCTGCTCCTTATAAATTGCTAATAATAGTAAATAAAAATAACAACAGCTCTGACTTATTGATAATGCCATGTGTTAGGCACAGTTCTAAGTGCTTTATGTGTTATCAGAATTAATCTTCAAAACAACTCTTGAATGTAAGTAAAGTTATGATTTTAATAGTTGAGGAAACAGACTCAGAGGAAGAAGCAGAGTGTCCTGCCCGAAATCACATGGTTAAAAAGTGGAAGAGCCAGGATGAGCACCTGGGTCTACCAAAGCCCGTGTCTTGACCACTATGCTCAGAGACATGGAGCAAATATGGTCCCTTCCTCCACCTACTGCTATTCAGATTTCTTAAGAGGAAGCTAATGTGCTACTTATCTTCCATCCTCTCTTCCCTTCAAGCTCTTCCAACTGTTCATTTTCTGAAAGGGTTGGTAATGGAAGTAACTTGAGGCCCACATGCTAAGATGAGGAGCAGGAGTGGAAAAGCCAGGCTTATGTATGTAGCATCTTAGTGTTTTACTTGGATGGAAAATAGAGAATTTCTGGACAATCCATCCAGTCCCATTTATTGGAATAACGTTTTGCTTTGAAAGCCCTGGGTTCCTTGATGCTTGGGAGTAGAACAATGCTGTGGCTATGTCTAAGCAACTTGTCCTCTGACTCTCAAGGACTGGTGAAAGCTGAGCCTCCATCCTCGAGTGTAGCTTGATGGAGCTAGGTGATAGGAACTAGGGTGGGAGTGAGGTGAAGGAGGCAAAGCTGAGACTTAAAACAGGGTAGAGGGCGAAGAAGTGAATCTAAACAGGTTTTCAAAGTCAGAGATGTCTGAATTAGGTTTGGAGGTAAAGCACGGTCCCCACCCCGACCCCCACCCTCCCATCCACTGCAGCCATACTGGCTTTCTCTCAGTCTTTCACATTCACCATACTTCCTTCTGCACCAGAGACTGGAATACTTTTCCTTCTCTTTGCCCAGGTAACTTCCATTTATCCCTCAGACTTCAGCTCAAGCACTTCCTGACTTTTCAGACTAGTTCAAAACCCTAAATTTTAAATTCTCAGAGTACCAAAAATCTCCTTTCCAGTGCTGATCATGTTTGAAAATTTATATTTACTTCTCTGGTTATTTTAATAATATTTATTGTCTCCATCAGGCATAAGCTTTGTAAGAACAGACTAGCTCTGCTTTTTCTTCCCCATTGTTCTCCCAGTTCTTAGCTAGGAGCCTGGAACACAGTAGGGGCTCAATGGATAGTTTTGAATAGGAAGAGGCGTGGATTAATAGACAGAGACTAGGAAAACACAATGTGAGGCACAATGGCCAATAAGGGCAAATGCCAGAGAAGCTAGGATGAGCACTGGAGTCAGTAAAATCACCAAGCAATTCTCACGGGCTGTCATATGTGGTTACTTTATGTGATTGGCACCCCAGCGGTATATAGTGCACAACCAGTACAACTGTATATGGTGGCCCTGACGGAGATTTCAATTAATCTGAGCCTTTTTGTAGAGAGGTGCCAGTTATATTTAAGGTCAAGGGTGGAACAGGCACACTCCATCATTTGCTACCCCTTTAAAGCACTTGTTCCCCAGCTACCATATTTTTTCTCAAGCCCATTGATAGCTCTACAAACCCCACCCCCAACGCTCAGAAAGGATTGGTGAGCACAGGGAACAATGTCACAGAACTCAGCTCTCTTCATGGATTATGTTGATGAATCATCTGAGATGACTGGCTTTATTTATGCCTGCATTCCACCATGCTGCTTCAGTTCTGGATCCAGCATCCTCATAGCTCAAAGAAAAGGCTGATTGCCTTCCTCCTGGGAAATTCACATGCCTCAAACGGGTGATAAATATCTCGAAGTTTTCCATCCATATGAGACATTGTCAGCATTCTCCTTCATGGGACCAGTCTATGCCTCACTGCCCTCACAGCTTCCTGATAGATAATGCAAGGAAGAAGGGAGACTGGCTCTCTCCTTAAACTAAGATTCATTAAAAGGCCCCAAAAATATAACTGCTAGACCAGCTTAGGTGATGAGCACTAGGCTTCATCATTAGTGATCAATGCTGAAAATCAAGCAACAGGTTCTTGTAAGTGCCAGGCCTTATGAGTCACACCCCAGCAAATCTGGCCAGTTCCTTTGGGAATGCTCACAGCTGCAAGTAATAGAATGATCAGTAAACAAGCAGGTCTCTCCCTTCACATAACAAGAAGGCTGCTGCCATTCATTCAGTGGTCAGGCCAGCATCTCTGCAATGCCCTTGGCTCTTTCTTCATGGTCTCTGCTACCTCCAGGCTGCTCTACTTTCAAGTTCTACTGTCCACAATTTGATAATACAAAGCAGGAAATGTGTGTTTACGGGGGATGGGAATAATATTGAGAGTAATGGGTTAACGGAGAGTACCAGATGTATCTATCCCCTTTTATCAAAAAAAGCAGATGCTTTTCCAGAATCTCCTTCCAGCTCCTATCAAACTGCTAGGTGGGCCATATCTGCTCAATATGGTCAACCCCTAGATTCAAAGGAGTCTGAGAAATCAAAACTTTTACTTGGGCAAATTTTTCCCTGAACTAAATTGGGGTTCTCTTCATAAGGAAAAGTTGCGAATAAATGTCAGATGGGCATCCTTCCAAATTCTCAGCCCAAAACCGGTTAGGTACCCTGAATTATGGATTTCTGGAAGCATTTCAGGTGCTCAGGTGGCACTATGAAAGGATTTCTTCCTACCACAGTGTTTTAGTTTGCTAAATGCAGCTGGGAGCAATATACCAGAAATGGGTTGGCTTTTACAATGGAAATTTAGTAGGTTAAAAGCTTACAGTTCTGAGGCCATGAAAGTATAATAATCAAGGCATCATCAGAGATGCTGTCTCGCCAAAGGTCAGCTGGTGGCGATCCTGGACCCCTGCCACGTGGCAAGACACAATGCCAGTCTCCTCCAGGCTTACTTTCTCCCTGAGGTCAGCTGTGGGCAAGCAGGCACATGGAAGTGTCGGCTTGCGTCTCTCCCTTTCTTCCGGGTCTCGTTGCTCCAGTTTCTTGCTCTCTGTCAATATCAGTATTAGATTTCCAGCCTCCAAAATTGTGAGAGAATAATTTCTGTTGCTTTAAGCCCCGAGTTTGTGGTGCTTTGTTAGGGCAGCCCCCAGGGAGCTAATGCAGCATCTAACAGGCTGGGGAGGGAACCCTGGCTCTGTGGCTTGCTTTGTGGCATTAGGAAACTTGTTTGACCTCTCTCTGGGCCTCCATTTACTCAAAGGCCACAAGGAACATCAATACTTTCTTCAAAGAGTGATGTAAGTTAAATAAGATACCATTTGTGAAATATCTAGCATTTCCACTAGTACAGGAAATGTTACTCATTAATATATCTTTAACAATGGAGACTAGAAGGAGATTGAGGAATTAAACTCTTCAATTTTCATCTATTCTAGCAGGTCTAAGAGTCAAGTTTCAGAGAAAACAACATGGTTTTGGAGTCAGCTGGAACCCAAGTTCAAATCCCTTCTCTTCTACTTTGTAGCTGTGTAACCTGGGGCAATTTATTTAACCTCTTGGAGCTTCAGTTTTCTTATCTGATGAATGGATAAATCTAATGCCTTTCTCATTTGGTTGATTATTCATTTAGCAAACACACAGGTCTCTGCCTACTGTGTAACAGATGCTGAAGATACAAATATCATTCCATAGTTCTTTCCCCTGGGACTTTAAAGTCTAGTGAATGAATGTGCAGAATAACTTCACGAGCATCCATTTATTGAAAATCTACTAGGTACTGGATCCTTTAATCATATTATCTTATTTGAATTCTTACAAGTTCCTTGCAAGGTCTAAAATATCATCCCCATTTTACAGGTAGGGAAACTGAGTTCATAGAATTCAAATAAACTACCCAAGACCACACAGGACATGGCCATGTCAGGATTTGCACTTGTGACTCCAAAGCTATGATAATGCACAGTGCCTGGCACACAGGAGTCACTAGACAAACAAAATGTCATCTCATTTACAGCACTTCAGGAAACTGAGGCTGCATCCTCACTGAGATCCCTTGAGTCATTTCAGCCTCATGCACAGGAGAAGATCTGCACAATTTCATGACAACTGGATTCACCTCCACCTGCATAGCTGCATATGGATTTGCTGTCATCACTTGCACAGATAAGTTCCGGAAATGATCAAATAATAGAGGCAGGCAGCATGTGATAGCAGAACAAACACAAATAGCCTATGAGGCCAGTAGACTGGCCTAAATTACTAGGGACCCTTGAAAAGCACAGCTGTGTTGAAAGCATATGATTACAGACACACACAGACATACACACAGAATCAGTCAAGAATGCATGATGACTGTCCTTAAAGTTCCCTAATTTGGGTACACCGAAAACGGACTGACTCCCTGACAACTAAATGATAACGATTGCGTTTATTGAGCACTTAATATATGTTAGGCACTGGGCCAAGCAATTTGCATTCATTGCCTCATTTCTTCCTCTCAACAGTCCTTTGAGTTGGCATACTATTGAGGAAATGGACGCTCAGAGAGGTTGAATTAAGGTCCAACCGAGCCACCCGTACCTTTCTCTATCGAGAGAGAGAAGATCCTCAATATCTCCTCATTCCCATCCCCAGTCCCGTTCCCATCTCTGTCCCCTCCCCACCCACCCACTGTGCATCATTGGCCACACCCCAAATTCAAGTAACTTTCCTACAATGTGTGCCTTGGTCATGTGCTCCAAAAACAGGTTCAAAGAGTACCTGGGCTTTTTCACATCTTTGTGTCTTTTTTTGGGGGGGGGGGTGGATTATATTTCTTTTTTATTTTTTTATTTTTTTATTTTTCATATGTATTTTTAAAGATGCTTAGATTACATAGATGTTACACAAAAATTACAGGGATTCCCGTGATCTCCACCTCCCACACCTCTCATAACATCCCACATAAGCCTCCTTCATTAGTGTGGCACATCACCCACAATGGATATACACATCCTGGGGCTTTGCCACTAAGCATAGACCACAGTTCACATCATAGGCCACACTGTCTCCCACACAGTTCTGCATGGCATATGCTGATGTAAAATGGCCTGTATCTGTCATCACAACGCCACCCAGGACAAACCCAAAGTCCCGAAAAAGCCCCTGTATTACAACTGCCATTCCCCTCCCTGCCCCAAAAGCGTCCAGTGGCCACTGGCTTCACCTCACTGTTATAATTTCTTCCATTGCTTGAATCCCAATATGTCTACAACAGAATACCATTGAGTCCACTCTAGTCCATAGCTCTTCCCCCAATCCTGAGGGGACTGGAATGGTGATGTCCACTCCATCTCCAAGTGAGAGGGGGCTTATATCCCATGGATACGGTGGATGGGATTATCCTGCCTGCAGCTGCAGGCTCTCTCCATTCCCTGGGATGGCCATTGTCCATCATTGTCGTCTCCTCACCAGGTGACTTGGGTGAGTCCATTGAGCTGTAGGGTAGGAGTTGCAGCTCCACTGAGGTTCCAGGCACAGCTGACACATGGGCAGACCAAAGGCTCCAGTCTCTGGAAGTACACCTACAAACTCCAGCATCTCTGTGTCTTTGTAGCCCTTACGCTCCAGAGGTACCAGGGTAAGAGAACAAGTAGGATTGCTGAAGTCAGATAAAATTTGGTTCAGAGCTAGGCTTCATTCCTCCCTTCCCTGCTGTGTAAGCTTGGGGGTCACTGAAATTCTCTGACCCTCAGTGTCTTTATCCATGATATGGGATAGCAATAATTATTTCCTAGAAGCTCTCAAAGGGAATAAATTATATTAAAAATTTTATGCATACAAATTTGAAATATGTGGAATGTCTAACACATGATAGGCAAAATAGCTTATTTTCTTTCTATTTACTTCATATAGACAACACACACTCGTCCTTGAAAATCCCAGATCAAAGTCGCCTCCTTTTTGTCACAGGTGAATTTTGTCATTCCATCCTCTCTGCTATGGAAATTCTTTGTATCTCTCTCTAATTAGCACTTTTCAAATTGCTTTTTCATCTATTTGTCAGACTCTCTTTTCTGTTAGACAGAGTGAGTTCCTTCAGGGCAAAGGCTTTGTTTACATCTGTGTGTGTCCCCCAGGTCTATCACTGTCCTACCACACAGTAGGATAGACCATTATTTGCCAATTGAATGCATTAAACTGCATTCACGCCACCATCTGCAGGGGAATGTCTTGGCGAGTAGGCCCACTGTCATTTTTCTATTGTTTTGGGTATTGCCTCACGCCCAGCATAAAAGCATCTATACAAATCTTAAGAGAAATCAAGAATAATTGAACAATGTAGATTTTGACTTTTGAGCCTCTATCCTAGTATGCACTACCTATTTACATATATCATCTCTAAGTCTCATAGTGATTTTGCAAGGTCATTGTGACTAGAATGAGAGGAAAAGATAGTAAGTTGTGTTTGCAGTGAGTCTTTTCTTTGTTAGGCAGAATCCAAATAATGCTAAAATGGGGATGAAAAATTAAAGAAATAATAGAAGTTTATTTTTATCTACACAATAATAATTTTAAAATACAAAAGCAGGGAGGGAAGTGGAAAAACAGAAGAGCTTCCCAGGTTTTATATCAACAAGCATTTTGGGATAGAGAAATAAGAAAAAGAGTTTTGTAAGGAATCATTCCCGAATATGTGGGAGACTGAGATGGAGAGAGAGAATTAGAGAGAAGTTCTAAGAAATATGTGGGATTTTTCCCTTCTTTTTCATTTTCTCAAGAGTTTAAATAAAGCTTTGATTTGTTTTCAATTATATTATCTGATGAACTACTATCTCCTTGAATGAGACATTATGTAAAACAGGGCCACGTAGGGCTCTAGTTATAGGTAAATACAGTGTGTATTCATATTTCCATGAATAAGTTGAGAATTTGGGATAGGTTATGAGTTTGGGAGAATCGAAAATCAATCTCAATCTTTCTCTCTCTCCCTCTCGCTTTCTCTCCTCCTACTCCTCCTTCTCCTTCTCCTCCTCCCTCTTCCCCTTCCTTCTCCCTCTCTGCTCCCTGATGTAACCAATTCATTTAGTTAAGGATGCAGAAACTCATTGGGATCAAGACAGCCACACAGGAGAAAGGTCATTGCAGCATGTCTCAGTAAGTTCTCTTAGCTCCCAGGGTCTCTAAAAGGTACACATTTACGTAAGTGCCCAGATCTGAAAAGTCACATTCTTGCTACAATCCTTCTTCTTTCTAAATACTCAAGGTGTGCATCAAAATTGCAAAATAGCTTTTGCTGGGATGCCAGATACTTCCATTTAAGGGAATGTTTACAAAACTGGATTCTCCTGGTCCTCAAATCCAAATTCAGTATTAGTAAGGCCATATCTACATCAGGGCTGATGGCAGAAAAAGCAGTCAGATTTTAGGTCTCCCTGAAAAAAAAAGTATGGCCCCTAGCATTTTAGAATTCCAGAAAACTCATTTCCCTGCCACAGAAAATGTAACCAATGCTTATAAAGGTATATTAACATCATCAAGATAGCTCAACTTATAAACAGCAGAGATAGAATTTGAATCCTGGTTTACCTGACCCTAAAACTCATGCTCTACACCCTAATTTCTACACAGCTGGTGCCTAGAGAGCAGGTAACAAATTAGGCCAGGGTGACTCCTAAGCAGAGATGATACCATAAGCCAGTTCAGCTCTGAACAGGTACTCAGACAATCAATGGCTTCTCCAAAAGAAACAGTCACAGATCTCCTCTGAGGGCTCCAAATGGAGCAGCTGAAGTAGCTGCCTGTCTGGTACCGAAGGGTCAAATCTCATCAGATAAGGCCCAAGTAAAGCCAACAGGTTGGTCAAATAACTCTTCAGAAATTCTCATTTGGTAACCAGGAGGCATAATATGAATTACTGAAATTTATTAGGGGGAAAAGCATTGAGTAATTCCATCTCATCAGGGGCTTCAGGTCAGAGATTTTCAGTTTAATTTTTACTTTATTTTGCTCTGAATAGAAACAGGCAATTAAAGATGTCCAGTGAAATTTGCTTTTGAGGTAAAAAGGTGCTAAGACTGTATGGAATGTTCTAAAGCACTCCAAATGTCAAATAGTAATGGTCATAAAAAGGAAAGTTGAATGTTAAAGATAAATGGCTGCAATTGAAATGCCATAAAAATGATAGTGGCTTTCACAATTTTAACATTATCGAGGGTTAGAGCTGCACAGAGTCCTTAAGAGTTTCTCCCACAGCCTCATCTCCAAATCCCCAAAGCTGGTGAAACTGAGGCACAAACCAGAACTTGAACCCAAATTCCCTCTCAGATAGTGAACTCATTTGTTAATGTGGAAAGCAAGAGCTACATAGTTATGATGAATGCCTTACTTTCTCCCCGTATGTTGAATTTCACTGATGTCATTAACTATTTCACAACACACACTTATCTGAAAAGTCACTTTCCACAACGGGAAAGAATTTTGGAGGGGTCACAGCTGGAGCCTAGAGGGATTATCTTAATAAATGTTTTCCCCAAAGTCTATTCTCCAGTAGGATACAATTGGGGTAACACGGTGTCTTAGTTTGCTAGGATGCTAGGATAGGTACCACCCAATGGCTTGGCTTAAACAAAAGAAACTTAATGGCTCACGATTTTGAGGTTAGGAAAAGGTTAGGAAAAGTCCAAAATCAAGGCACCGAGCAAGGTGATGCTCTCTCCCCAAGAGCTGTCAGCTCTCCCTAGGGTTCCTTGGCTAGTGTCCTTATCTCACACCACATGGCAAAGTCCTCTCCTTTCTCTTCTGGTTCTGTTGACTTCTGGCTCCTGGCTCCTCCCTGGGGCTTTCTCTCTCATTGTCTGAATTTCTTCTACTTATAACGGACTCTGGTAATCCAGATTAGGGCCCACCCTCATTCAGCTGGGACACACCTGAACTAAAATAACCTCTCCAGAAGGCTGTATTTACAATGGTTTCACACCCACAGGGGCAGGGATTAAGAGCAAAAGCATATCTAAATTGGGATACATAATTCCACCTACCACACATGGCGTTCTATATTCCCTTCTTGGAGATTCTCAATCAGCTGATCCAGAGTTCTTAGCCATTCACGGTAAAGAGGACACCCACATCCTCTGTGCCATTCAGCCAAGGGGTCTGGTAGAACTTGGCAAACTAATACAATGAATGCAACTCTTAAGCCCTCTGGATTCCCTTCCCAAGCCTATATCTAAATTTCTTTTTTTCTGTGGAAAGCAGATTCTTTGGAACCTGAATCCCAGAGGTTTCTGGGGCAAGTGGACTAAGTTTAATCCAAAGACTTTGCATGAAAACTGGTGTTGTAAATCCATAGGTTAGGGAGAGCATTGCATTCTAAGGAGTTCCTAATGTTTTGCATTCTAAGGAGTTCCTAATGTTTTGTGGAGCCAAGAGTGTGGATCCAGGAGTTGAGGGAAATTAAGGGGAAGCAAATGTTGGAGGTGGGAGTAAAGGAGTTTCTCACCATTTACTTAACATTCTGAGTGATTGCCTACATCAATTATTCTCAAACTTCCACAGGCATCAGAATCCCCTGGAGGGCTTATTAAAACAGAGTACTGGGGTGGAGCAGGTGGAGCACGGTGGTTGAGTGCCTGCTTTGCATGTACGAGGTCCTGGGTTCAATCCCCAGTATCTCCTAAAAAAACAACGACAACAACAACAACAAAAAACACATACACACACAAAACAGAGTACTGAGGCTTTCACCCAGAGTTTCTGATTCACAACGTCTGGGTGGGGCTTGGGAATCTGTATTTCTAACAAGTTCCCGGGAGATACTGATGCTGGTTTCCCAGGGGACCCTGCTTTAAGAACCACTGTTCTTAAATGGTTTGTCTGCCTAGAACATCTGGCATGGGTACTCAGACTAATGGCATTTAAGCTTCTTTTCAGCAGACTATCCGGTTACACGTATATCTGTTATTGTTGTCATCGTCATCACAGGGGTGATGGTGGTTTGTCCCCATCCAGCATCCATGCCCTCAGCTTTTGGCCGCAGCACCTCCATCTTCCTTTGGAGACCACCCTCCCCTACTGTTTTGCTGAGAATGTCAATCAAGATGTTTCTCCTCTCCCTTGGGAATGGTGTGGCTTTCTGCACCAAGCCACAGAAAGGCCTAGCTCTAATCTAATACCAGCAGAGGGGGCACCCTGGGGATGGGGTACAAATGGGAGTGGTTTTGGTTCTTTATTGCTGGAAGAGGAGAGAAAAATGGCATCATCATTTCATCATTTTTGTGGCATCTCAAAATCCTTCTTTTAGCACCTTCTCAATATAGTCTCATCACTGATATAAATAATATTTTAAAATGCACCATTTAAAGAATGATCCCTCCTTACCCATTCCAGTCATATTTCTTATCTAAGCCAATCAGACTCTGGTTCTGGAAAATTTGAGCCCTTGACCGAGTATCAGAAAGACCCAAAACCATGGAGCTAATTTTTCCCAATGCTGGCATGCTACAAAGTCAGTCCCTTAGTTCCTGCCACCTGACCCCAGATCGGCCACAAGTCCTGCCCTTCCTGAGGACTGGCTGTCCAGCTTCCTCTTGTTCGTCTCTGTACCCTCATTTCCCTTCACTAATTTTCATTTTTTGTCTACATAAGCTAGAGCCTGCTTCTGTGGATTAAACCTAATACAAGATTCTTCCAAAATAAGAAATATGGAACATGCATGGATAAATAGTTAAGTGGGGGACTCAGAACCTAGGCCACTTGGCAGCCATAATACACACTCCCCCTAGCCCAGGAACACTACAAGAGTTTCTGAAAAACATAAGATTTGTCTGGGCACAAATTAAAGACCTATAGCCTATAACACCTGCATGTGTTTGTGGCTCACCTTGAGGGATCGGCAAGAAGTAAGGGCTTGGGTGGGTTCGGTCGTCTTAAAGTCCAGTGGGTAAAAATATTGTTGGCCTCCCTGAGAGTTTTAAGCATAAATCCCTATATTAGATATCCCTCACAGGGTCCCCTTCTGGTGGGGACTGAAACATGTACCCCACAAAAGACATGTTTGCCTTAATTGGCGTTTCTGTGGGCATGAATCCACTTGTGAATAGGACCTTTGAAGATGTTGCTAGTTAAGATGTGGACTCATTTGTGAAAAGGATCTTCAAAAAGATAAGGGCTTGGGTGGCTTTAGATGAGGCCAGATTGAATCAAGATGGGCCTTAATCCATATTACTGGAAACCTGATAAGCAAAGGAAATTTGACACAGTCAGTAGAAGCCAGAAGAAGCCAGAATGACGCAGATCACCGTGGGACGGAGGCAGAGATACAAGCCGAGCAGCTCCAAGCATTGCAGCAAGTCAGCACCAGAATGCAACAGACTCTGGGAGAAAGCACGTTCTGTTGAGGCCTTGATTTTGGACATCTAGCCTCCAAAGCCAAGAGACAATAATTCGCTATTGTTTAAGCCAAACCATTGTGTGATATTTTGTCACAGAAGATCCTCGTAAACTAAGACTCCCACAGAGGCAGGCGCTAGTATATTCAGGCATAATGCCCTCTCCCTGCCCCACCAGCTTGTGTTTCCCATTTCATCAGCATAGATGGAATCAGACCTTAGGCCCCAGGATTATAACACACTCCCAAGGTTTTGTTTCATACAAAGTACAATAGGAAATAGCAACCAAAACATGTTAATTCCAGCATAAATTGCTAAAGAGCAAACATCAGCAAAAATGTAACTGTTGAGGAGGCTCACACAACAGAACCAGCTCCAAATAGAAGGTGCCTCAAGGAGTTCTCACAGGAGGAAAGAAATCCACATGAACAAAGCTCCGTCTTAAGAAAGAGTTTTCTATCCTACGACCTTCTCTTCATAATGGCTTTTCTGAAGAATGTCATTGTCTTCAGAAAATGAGATTCCATCACCAAAGATTGGGTAACTGTGCCTCTAGAGATGGATGCTTCACTCTACAGTATATGGACCCCAGGAAACCGGAAATCATACAAGTCAAGGGCCTTTTTTGGAGACTGGGTGTTGACATAGTTGGAGTGCGAGACAAGTCCATTCTCAGGAATTATTTTGGCCGGGACAGTCCACTCAAAGGATGGAGGTCTTAGACACTCTGTTTGCTCAACCAGTCCAATCAGCAGTTGGAGAGTGGACCCTCTGAAAGCTAGTGGTCCATTCAGAGAAGAACTCTGAAGGCCATTCAAGTTCACTTATGGGACAGTCTCAGAGATTCCAAGGATCTGATCAGTCAGTTTAGGAGATGGGGTCATTCAACAGACAAAGGCCAGGTGAACCCAGGGAGTCCAGGGAGACAGATGCTCAGAGGACCAATCAGTCTTTTCAAGAATTGCAGGCTCGGACCCATGGAGAAGTTCAGTTATGATATGAGCTAAATATTCTATGCAGAAAAATTCCCGGCCAGGGATGGTCATCTATGAAGGAAGGGAAGGATGAAAGGAATTATTAAACAATCCATCTCATGCTTATTCTGAGATGGGAAAACCATTCCTGACTCAGGCTGGAGACAAAAACAAAAGTCAATCCTTAGTTTGACACACTGTGGAAAAGGAATCACTTGATCAGCCAACCTTGACAATACCACCACCCCTTCTTCGGACCTTATCTTAATGTTTCTCCATTTAATTCTCAAATAATCACTGAACCCCCACATTTTCCTTATAAACTACCATATTGCTTAGAGTTGGTTTCTGTTACTTGCAACCTATATTATTCAGGGTTTTCCAGAGGAAAAGCCCAATAGGAGATATATACACATATATGTATGTATGTGTATGTGTGTATGAACATGTGTGTAGATTTATGCAAATATTAAGAGATTATTTATAGGAATTGCTCACATGTCTGTGGGGTTTGACAAATCCAAATTCCATAGGGTGGGCCTCAAGTTGGGAACGCCAATGAAGGTTTCCATGAAGTCCCCAGGAGAAGCTGGCTGGCTGAAGTACAGCCAGAAATTCTCATTTCTGACTGCTGAAATCATCCCTTCTCTTAAGGCCTTCAGCTGATTGGTTGAGACTTCTCTCATTGCTGAAGGCAATCTCCTTTGCTGATTGTAGATGTAATCAGTTATAGATGCAATCAGTTGGCTAATTGTATAAATCCGCAAAATACCTTCACAGTAAAAATCAGGCCAGCGTTCGCTTGACTTCAGAACTGGACAGCACAACCTAGCCAAGCTGACACATGAAATTAATCATCACATAGCCAAAGAACCTTAACAGACACAATTCTGAGATCCTAAAACAACATGCTTTAATTGTTCCCATCCTCTCATAGTGTTGCAATATGCCCATAAGCATGTGATGCTTATTTGAAGAATAAAATTTCTTCAGCTAGGATTGTGCACCTGCATGGCATCTCATCGCAAAGCATTTTCATAGCTTCACTAACTGGGGACCCTTATACACTTGTGGAGTTAAAAATCAAAAGAATTCTTGGCATGATTATCCCACTTTTATACATAAGAAACAAAAGGTCTGTGTGACTAATTAGCATGTCCCAAGAACATATGTGGTAGAGCCAACATTTAGAACCAGATGAGTCTGTGTCTGCATCATTTTTGAAACCTCTTATTTTGGTGTCCCCAAACTCTGATTTTTTCTACATTGTGTATTTAGGAAGGCAAGGCATTGGATTCAGATTTCTGACCTGCTATATGATCTTAAGCAAATTACTTAACTGCTCTGTTCAGAGTCTGCATCCACAAAAAGTCACACAAAACAAGTCTTGTGCATTCTAATGAAATTCTATGCAAGATGTGTATTTCACAGCAAAGCAGTCCACAAAAGTGGTCCACATCTGGCACCATCCCTCCATTTGGCCAAGTGGATTGTGTTTTCATAAAGGGACAATATCATTCCTGAAATGTTCAGCATTTTGTGCTTTACTTCAAAAAAGTCAGAGTGAAACATACCAATTTTACTGATATGCCTGAAATCATCTCATTCTCCCACCCAGAGCTGCTCTGCCCCCACTCTCAGGAGCATCTGCCTCTAAACTTCACACCTCAAGTTTAGAGCATGGATAGACATCAGTATGAAAATGTTGCCTAAGAAAGGTAATTATTGAATCACTGGCAACTTTTCTTGATTAAATTACCGCACTAGCCCATTCAAAAAGGCACCCTAAGAAATGGGATGTAGGAGGAAAAAAAATGCTTTGATGCAGACAAGGAAAAGGAAGTGAACACTGTCTTAGCTCTTTTCCTCCCTGAGTGAAGGTGGGGAAGGACGGGCAGCCATGAGGTCCCAGAAGCCTTGTAGGGCACATAGGAGAGAAGTGGGGGACGAAGGCAGAAACAGGTTCCTGGGCCAGTCTGGGATACTGGCGAGAATGCAGGACCATGGATTAGAGACATCTAACTCCAAAATCTCGACACATTTACTAATTACTGATGTGATTATAAGTGAGTTTCTTAGTGTCCTAAATTTTAAAAAAGGAGATAAAAACCCTGCTCCACCTGTGTCCCAAGGCTTTTGAGGGGACCTAATGGAAGAGCAAGTCATTTGAAAAAATTATGATTGGGTGTAGAAGGCAGAGAGAAGGAGGTGTCATTGATTGACTTCCAGGTTGGCTTAAAAAAAACAGGTAGATGATGGTAAAAGAGGAGGATACACTGGTAGAAGAACACATTTGAGGGGAAAGAGTTCACTGAGGTTCCTGTGCTAATCAGATATCCAAATGGAGATGTGCAGCAGGCATTTGGTTATACCAAACTGTTGAACCAAGGTGCTCTCAAGACTGGACCAACAATCAGAAACGTCTTTCCCCTCTCAGCTAGAGTGGTTCAGACCAGTTCTGCTGGTCCTCCAAGAACTCTCTTTATGAGTACTAATCCCCCAGGTCCCCTAGACCCTTCCACAGGATCCTCTCGCATTCTCTTCCACATAAATCAGCAGAAGAACCATGCTAAGTCCCCAGGTGATAAATGAAGCCATTCCCCAAAGAGTTTGGCCAAAGCCCAAAGCAGCAGCTTGCCTGTCGATTTATTGTCCATTTAAATCATTCTTGCCTCTTATGACAAAATGTTAACGACAAAATATAGGTGATCCTCCAAGAGAGGGAAAAGCTATATTTTTGCAACTGGAAATTAGAAATGTATTATTAACAATGAGTATTAATTATATATTTTAAAACTCACATGGGAGAGGTGACGGGGGCATAATTTGCAGGAAAGCATAAGGGGCACTGAAATCGAGCAAGATCATTTTATTAAGCACGGATCCTATTTCCTGCACCCATGAATATTTCATTTGGAATATTTACTCCGTCTTATTATTCAGTCATTCCTCTTCGGCTAAGGCTCGGTTTTAGACAAGCCTTCTCTCTTTCCTGATCTTGTTCTTGAGAGAGCGACACTTACCAAGAGATGATGTATGATTCTGAAGAAGAGTATCACGAAATCCGAATTAAAATTTACTGAGTCCCCAGGAAATCTGAACTGGCAAAGGAGCCCGCATGACCGCTGGGGGGTTGAACAGCTCTATGGGAAAAGCACGGGTTGTCATCAGTTTTGATATCACTTGCTCCAGAAAGTCTTTCCACTAATCTGATACCTGGATCCAACTCTTCCTATGCTCTCCTGCCATGCCCCATCCCACTGCCCTTTGTCTGACCCCCCCCCACCATTATGTCCTAATTGCCTGTGATTAAGACACATAGCCCTCCAAAGGTGCCCAGATTCTGGATAGAAGGCCAAGCACAGATTTTAAGAAGTGCACAGCTCATCGGCACTGGGCATTTTAGCAAATATGCAGCTATATCACGCACACGTGCCTTATACCCCTGCAAATAGGGTGCACTTCCCGAGGGCAGACGAGATTGCCTTGTTTAGGGTGCGTCCCTCACATGCACGGAAGACCATCACTGCTACTTCAATGCATTCTATTACATAAAAATCTCCCTTTTGCTTTTACTTACAGAATATAATCTCGAGTCCTCACACCCTCACCGTAAGATAGCCTTTATCATATACACCCTGGAGAGGAGTAAACCGAGCTTCAGAAAGGCTTAGAAAGAAGACCTTGAGGGCACATACGGATATGTACTAGGGCTGGGTTTGAACTGGAGTCTGATTCCAAAGCTCATTCATTTAGCCACTATACATAACACTACCCAAAAGCTGGATATAGAGAGTCAAATGTTTCCATCATAAATGCACTTGAGAAAGGTAATGATGATAATCATAAATATAAACAAGCACCATTTATTGATGGCATGCTAAGGGCTCTGCGGACATTGTCTCATTAAAATCTCCCAACAATCATCTAAAGTGAGTATGATTATCTTCCTTAATTTATTGATGAGAAATGTGAGACTCAGAGAGGTTAAGCAACTTGCCCAGGCACACACAGCATGCAAGTGTGGAATCAGAAACAGAAGTCATATCTTTCCAACTTCATAGCAGCTAACTCCACCTTGGCATCGAAGCATCAGCTTCAAAGACTTAATTGATTTTTGTACCAATTGCCCAGAATCAAATGGCC
Organism: Cabassous unicinctus; assembly: GCA_029593785.1. Lineage (NCBI taxonomy): Eukaryota > Metazoa > Chordata > Mammalia > Cingulata > Chlamyphoridae > Cabassous > Cabassous unicinctus. The sequence goes on along the minus strand of JAQZBX010015497.1, from coordinate 569 downwards.
ATCCTGCACTGCAGTTCCTAAACTATCTCATTCCAGCCTGTGCCGGACTACAGGCCCAAAAGGCCCAATCCTGGGCACCGGCCTTCTGCCTAATGGCTCCTCTGGATGCACATGGAGTCACTATCTGAGGCACTACATCTTTTCCAGGCGAAAAACCTTCTCTGATTTGGGAATCTAGTTTTGTCTGAGGAAAGAACTCTATTCGAGAAGGGTCCGTAAGAGCTTTCACTCTGGTTATCTTTGGGGACACGTTAAAAGGCAAACTCTGTAATGACTGCTAAAGGTTAGGAGTGTGGTTTTGTGGTGAGTGACTCTTCCCGGAAGAGTATAATTAAAACACTAAACAAATGACATGATGCTTAATTGCATGTGCAAATAAAATTGCGCAGAACTAATTAAAGAATTAAAGAATAAAGTTCAAAAAGCCAGTTAGAAGTCACCAAGGATTTTTAATGACATGGGAAAATTCTTATGCTAGCATGTTAAGAAAAAAACAGGGCGAAAAACTACGTATAGTGCCTGATCTTAATTATGTCGATCTCAAAGCGCGTGTGAGAAGGGAGAGAAGC
>JAQZBX010015496.1:0-37480 GCA_029593785.1 Cabassous unicinctus | reverse complement strand
CAAAAACTTTGTTGGTTTAGCATGCAGGAAGCAGGGGTCCAAGCCATCAGACAGTAAGACTTTCCACAAGTCTTTCCGAGATAACTGCATCTTCAATTCTGAGTTACGAGTTCCAAGTTTAGTAAAGTCTTCAAATAGGGCATTTTCATCTGGGAATTTGATTTCCAGAAACTTGGAAGTTCCAGAATCAGTTCCTGTTTTTTTTTTTTTGTGCCCAAAAGTTCAGTCCTCAGTGTATTTCGCTCATCTAGTATTTTGCTATAAGCTGCAAGGAGAAGCCAAGCCACATTCTCCGAGTTTACTTTGGAAAGTTCTTCAGCTAAATGCTCCGGTTCGCCATTTTCAAATTCCGTCTTCCATAGAACACCAGGAGTTAATCTTTCTAAGTTCTCTGCAACTTTAAAACCTGGATAGCCTTTCCTCCAGTTTCCAATAATAGTTTCATTATTTACTTCTAAGGCATCATAGAAAGTCTCTTTAGCGTCCATATTGCTATCAAATCTCTTCAAAGTGATCTTGGCCTTTTCCATCAAGCATTTCACAATTCCTCCAAAAAATACCCCTTACCCATTTATAAAACCGTTCCAACATTTTGGTAATTACAAAAGCACTACCCCACTCTCGGTACCAATTTCTGTATTAGTCAGCCAAAGGGGTGCTCATGTGAAATACCAAAAATGGGTTGATCTTTATAAAGGGTATTTATTTGGGGTAGAAGTCCACAGATACCAGGCCATAAAGCGTTATGTTTCTTCTCTCACCGCAGTCCATTGCCACGTGTTAGAGCAAGACAACTGCCGGCATTTGCCAGGGTTCAGACTTCTGGGGTTCCTCTCTTCCCGGGTCTGTGTTTCTCTCTGGGCTTAGCTCCTGTTTCCTCCACAAGGTCAGCTGTAGATGATCAGGCGAACGGCTTGCTTCTCTTCTCCTGGGGCCTTCTTTCCAACATCAAAACTTTTTCTCAAAAGACCGCTGGAAGAGGAATTTAATAAATATCAGCAGAATCAAGGAAGAAGGTAATATTTAACAACTATGAGTTTACTAAGCTCCATTAAAGGAAAAGTTTTGGGATCCTAATTAAAGATGAAATGCTTTTACTCACAAAATATAATCAGTGAAAATTATTTTCTTGGGTCCAAGCTTTGTTTAGTGTTCCATGATACCAAGACTTGCTCAATATGAACCCAATTGCTCTGCATGACATTAGCTTAAAAATGTAGGGCTTTAGGGCCTTTCAATCAACCAAGATGGCAGAGTAAGATGCTCCAGTGTAACTTTCCCTCACAGAATCTTTGAACAGCTAGCAAAAACTGGCAGAGCCATCTTCCCCCAAGTTCTGGAAAGCTGTTAAAGGGTTTCAGTACCTGGGTGAGTGTTGAATCAAGAAAATGTAGCTTTAAAAATGTAGGAAAAGCTTGTGGCATCCTTGCTGGCACCTCCCCTACCCCGCCCAAGTGCAACATGGAGCTAGCCTGTACTGCCATTGTGAGTCCTTGGCTCAGTTCTGAAGGGAGCAGAATAACCCCTATGCACATATGGGGGAACCTGTATGTCAGTATCAATCTATCAGGTGGCAGCATGAAATACCGAACCATGAAACTCCTTTCTGGTTCACCCTACCAGACATTCCCTGCAACTTTGTCCACAGATAAAGCAGTGTAAGAAATAATTAAAGTGACCTAGGAAAAAGACTGCCAACTTTAAGTTCTACAACAGAGCCCTTGAGAGGGGAAGAAAGTCTGTTTCATTGGGGGTAGATGGGACATTTGAATTCCTGTAAACGAGGGAATTCCTAAGGCCATGAGCAAACACAAGGCCCAGTCTCAGAGAAGACAGAGAGGAACCAGCACTTCACCTTGGCCTCAGTCTAACCTTTTGATAGAAGGGCTAAACTCTAAAGAAGGGCAGAGCCAATTTGCAAAGATGATGAATGGTGATTTTTTTCTTTTGTTTTCTTTTGTTTTTTACTTTGTTTTGATTGTTTTCGTTAGTACCTGGCACTCAAGGAAATCCTTGTCATATTACTAGCTGGATAAAAAACTTAAGGAACAGACAGTTTAGGGATGAAATCTCAGAATTAAAACTTTAAAATATTAAAATGTACAGTGTACAACAAATGATCACATGACAAACAAAGACACAGGAAATGATGGCCCATCCAATGGAATAAGATAAAAATTCAGAAACCATCAACAGAGAACACCAGACTTTAGACATACTAGACAAAGATTAAAAAAAAAAAAGATCCTTAATATGCTCAAGGAGATAAAGTAAAACACAAAGAAAGACTAAAATATATCAGGAAAACAATTAATAAATAATAAGAGAATCTCAATGAAGGGAAAGATATTTAAAAAAAGAACCAAACAGAAATACCGGAGTTGGAGACAACAATAACTAAAATGAAAAATTCTCTAAGGTGTTTCAATAGCAGATTGGAGCTGGCAGAAGAAAGACACAGTGAACTTGAAGATAAGACAATTGAAATGATTCAGGCTGAGAAGCAGAAAGAAAAAGAATGAAAAAAAAAAAAGCAAACAGAGCCCAAGAGGCCTGTTGGACACCATCAAGCATACCAATATACACATAATGGAAGTCCCAGAAGGAGAAGAAAGAGAGAAAGGGACAGAAGGAATATTCAAAGATGTAATGGCAGAAAAGTTACCAAATTTAATGAAAGACATGAATATGCATATTCAGGAAGAGCAATGAACCCCAAACAGGATAATACAACAAGAGCCATGCTCAGACACATAGTAGTCAAACTTTTGTAGGCCAAGGCCAAGCGAAGAGTTCTGAAAACTGCAAAAGTAAAACAATGTGTTATATGCAAGGGAGTCCCAGTAAGCTCAAGTGCTGAGTTCTCATCAGAAACCATGGAGGCAAGAAGGCAATGGGATGAAATATTTAAAGTGCTGAAAGAAATCAATTGCCAATGAAGAATTTTATATTTGGAGAGATCATCTTTCAAAAATGAGAGAGAGATTAAAACATTCCTAGATAAACAAAAGCTGAGGTAGTTCGTCACCCTTAGACATGCCCTATAAGCAACGCTAAAGAAGTTCTTTAGACTGAAAAGAAAGGACACAGATAGTGGATCAAAGTGTCATAAAGAAATAAAGACCTCTGGTAAAGGTCACCATATGGGTAATTATGAATGTAAGTACTATTGTATTGTATTGCATTTTTTGGTATGTAGCTCCACTTTTTACATGTTAAGTTTCTAAAATGTGAAGGTATAAAAAGTTATGATAAATCTATGGTTTTGGACATGCACTGTATAAAGAGATAATTTGTAACAAATTCATCAGAAACATGAGGGAAAGGTGCTTATAGGAACAGTGTTTGCATATGCCATTGAAGTATCAAATCAAATATGACTGTTAAAAATTTTGGATGCTAAATTTAAGCCCCTTGATAACCATAAAGAAAATGTATGAAAAACATACACAGAAAAAAGTGAAAAGGGACTTAAAATTGTACACTACAAGAAATCAAATAAAAATGAAAGTAGTCATAGATGGATGAATTGAGGGGCAAAAATAGAAAAGAATTAAAAGATAAAATAGCAAAATGAAAGAAGAAAGTTCTGTGGTATCAGTAGTTACTTTAAATGTAAATGGATTAAACTCTCCAACCAAAAGGCAGATATTGGCAAAGTGGATAAAAAGCATGACCCAATAATATGCTGTTTACAAGAGACACACGTTAAATTCAAAGAAAGAAGCAGGTTGAGTGAAAGGATGGAGAAGATGTATCAGACAAAGAGTAACCAAAAGAGAGCTGGGGTAACTATACTAATATCAGATAAAATACATGTTTAGTTAAAACACAGTTATGAAGGACAAAGAAGGTCAATATATACTGATAAAAGGGTCATTTCAACAAGAAAAAATAACGATTATAAATACATGCATCAAAAATACTAAATATATGCGCCTAATGGCAGAGCCTCAAAATATATGAAGCAATTATTGACAGATTTGAAATGAGAAATAGATGATTCTACATTAATAGCAGGAGACTTCAATATACCACTTCAGTAGTGGATAGAACATCTTGACAGAAGATCAATAAGGAAATAGAAGACTTGAATGATACTATAAACCAACTAGACCTAACAGACATATATAGAACACTTCACCCAACAGCACCAGAATCACATTGTTCTCTAGTGCACATGGATCATTCTCCAGGAGAGGCAGTATATTAAGTCACAAAACATGTCTCAGTAAATACAAAAATATTGAAATCAACAATGTATCATCTCCAACCACAATGGAATGAAGCCAGAATTCAAAACAGGTGGAACTTGAAAATTCACAAATATGAGATAATTAAACAATGCACTCTTAAACAACCGATGGGTTAAAGAAGAAAACACAAGGGAAATTAGGAAATATCTTGAGATGAATGAAAATGAAATCACAACATACCAAAACTTATGGAATGTAGCATAGGCTGGGCTGAGAGGGAAAATTTATTATGAAAGTAAGAGGTCAATCTACATAATGGGAGAAGATTTTTGGAAACCACATATCCAATAAGGGTTTAATATATAGAATATATAAGAAACCCCACAACTCAATAGGAAAAAGAAACAACCAAATTTTAAAAATAGGCAAAAGACTTGGAAAGACATTTCTCCATAGAGAAATACAAATGGCCAATAAGCACATAAAAGATGCTCAACATCATTAGCCATTAGGGAAATGCAAACCAAACCACAATGCGATACCATTTCACACCCACTAGAATGGCTACTATTAACAAAATGGAAAATAACAAGTGTTGGAGAGGATTTGGAGAGATAAAGAACACTAATTATTAGCTGGTGGGAATGTAAAATGGTGCAGCTGCCGTGGTTAAAACATTTGGTAATTCCTCAAAGAGATAAGTATTGAATTACCAAATGAACCAGCAATCTCACTTCTGTAATAATACCCCAAAGAATTGAAAGCAGAAACTCAAGCAGATAGTTTCACATGATGTTCATAGAGGCATTATTCACAATTTCCAAAAGATGGAAGCAACTCTATTGCTTATCAACACATGAATGGACAATCATGAATGTGGTGTTTACATGCAGTGGAATATTATTCAGCCATAAAAAGGAATGATACATGAAACAACTTGAATAAACCTTGAAGACGCCATGTTGAGTGAAATAAGCCAGACAAAAAAGGACATGCATTGTATCATCTCACTATATGAAATAATTAGATGAAGTGAATAGTGAATATGTAGAGTCAGAAACTAGAATACAGGTTACCAGGGGCTGAGATGGGGTAGGGAATGAGGAGTTAATGCTTAATTGGTACAGGGTTTCTGTTTGGGGTGGTGGAAAAGTCTTGATAATGGATGATGGTGATGGTGATGGTAGTACTGGTAATTAATAGCTCTGAATTATATATATACTGAGTGTGATTAAAAGGAAATCTTTAGTTGGATATATGTTACTCGAATAACAATTTAAAAAAACATAGGACTGTACAACACTACTAGTGAACCCTAATGTAAACTGTGGACTATAGTTAATAATATAATTATAACACTATTCTTTCATCAATTGTAACAACGATACCATATTAATACAAAATGTTAATAATAAAAATTTTTTGTGTGTAATGAGGGTGGCATATGGGAACTCTGTATTTTCTACATGATATTTCCTTTAATCCTACAAACTCTCCAATACAAAATATTTTTTAAAAGTTTAGGGTTTTAACTTCATATCTATGACTAAATCAAAATCCTCATTCAACCTTGTAATGTTTTCACGTGATACTTTTGGAACGGAAAAAAATATCTGTGAGTTTTTCTACAGGGGTATAAAGCAGTCTTTTATTTGTGTTGCTACTTTTCACTAAAGTTACCTCTAAGAATTCCTCAATGAGTAACCCACCATAAGAGGGATTTTGGCAGCTATTACTCTTCTGACGTAGGGTGAGTTGAAATCTAGTGACGAGGATTCAAGTTTGGAGTTTAAGCTTATAGATAGCAGTTTAAATTGATGTTGGCTGCCCCTGATCTGACACAGGTGTCTCAACTGTTGGCTCTCTTAGTGGGAACTGCATGTTCTTGTCTCTCATTTTCTGTCTTTAAAAGTATCTGATTCTAAGTGTTTAAAAATGTGAGTAATTAGGTTATTGAACGGTCAGGCACAAAAAATGTTGTTGGAATGAATGAACTACCTAAATGAGACACTAATCAATCAACGCTGACATTTAATTGGCTCAATAAGTTTATCTTTTCAAAATGGTTCTCTTTAAAACAATAATTCTCTAAGATCTGATTTTTTTTCATTCTGCTTTGATAAAGAGCTTCTCTTCAATTTCATGACTTATTATTTATTCATCAATTTGTATATTATTGAGATTAACTGTGTCAAAGTAGCATGTACAAATTTACATAAAGTCATTAATGTATATGATCACAAATAGGAGAATATTTTGGGAAAGCTAGATAATCTAATGAGATGTTTTTAAAGTACTTTATTCCATCTGGAAATTTAGTAATTTTACTTGAGCATGCTGGAGTGAGAAAGAAAGAGAGGATGCAACACATTCAGAGGAAATATGTTATATGATTTCCCTCCTTTTTCAATCCAGCTTTCCTCTCCCCAATACATTTATTTCATAGTCATTGGTGAGAGGAAGAGGAACTATGTGAACAACCAACTTGTCTGTCATCACTCTCAACAACTTTTGCTAATCATTGACATTGTCACCTCTATACTAAAGATCACTTAGAGTTATCCACAACCGGTGGTCAAGCCAATAAGAGGTCAATTCTCCAAGCATTGATTTATCAAGAGTTTCTTGCTGCTTGATTGCTTTAAAAAAGGCTTTTTATGTTTGTGAGAAAAAAAGGATCAAAAAGGTGATGATTTGTCACTGACTGACAGTTGGGGTTTACATATAGGATGATTCTTTTATTCAAGGTAGCAGACTTACCAGGTTCCCTTTGGGTCAGGGGCAGAGGGTCCAGTCAGCTGTTCATTGCCTTGGATTCACTGATCCAGGTGAGCAGAAAGCAACTAATGTTGAGCCAGTAATGCTGTGCAGTAGGAGGAACTGGGAAAGGACTTGTGAGGAGGGATTGGGATGGAGTTAGTGGAGTATTTGAAGGTTCCTAGAGTTGCACCTGGGATAGAAGCCTGTGTAAGAGTACCTTGAAAACTAGTCTGGGCTGCCAGTGCAACCTCTGAAGCCAGGAGAGGTCCATAGGCCATGGGTCATGGCACACATCCACAAGCAAATGCTCACACTCCCTAACAGAGTCTCAAGGAGGTGCTGTCCCTCTTGACAGAGTCAGTACTTAGGAAAGTGGGAAATGAACACATACTCTACAATTTCTTCACACCTTCCTGTCTCTCTTCACCCTCCACATAGGGCAAAGAAGCACCGCTCAAATGAATTTCCAGCCACCTGTCTGGGCATCCTGTGGTTTTTCAAGCTAAATGTTCATTTATTCATCCATTTAATAAATTTATATTCCAGTCATTATTCTAGACTCAAGGATAGAGCAGCAAACAATAGAAAAGTCCCTATCCACCAGAACTTAATGTTGTAGTGGGGAGTCAGGGAAGAAACAAGTAAACAAATAAATGAACTAAATAGTACTAAGAATAAGAAAATAAAACCCTGATGTGATGGAGCGTGCTGGGGTTGAGGGTGGGCAGGGAGGGGCTAATTTAGATAGGATTATCAGGAAGACCTTTGAGAGGTGACATCTGAATTCAGGTCTGAATATCAAGGAGAAGCTAGCCATGTGGATATGAGAAAAGAGCATCCAAGGAAGAGGGAATGACAAGTGCAAAGGCTCTGAGGTATGAATTGGCTTGGTGTATTGGAGGAAATGAAGGAGGGCCCATGTGGAGTAAAGTTAGTGAGAAGATGTCTATAAAACAAGAGATTGAGACTGGATATTGTAGGGCTTTCATAGACCATGGTGAGGAGTTCAGTTTTATCTTAACTGTAATTGGAAGCTCTTGGAGTATTCTAAGCATGGAAGAGGGAAAACCCAATTGACATTTTCAGTTGATCACACCATATGAAGACTGGCTTATAGAGGGGCAAGAATGGAGACAAGGATACTGGATAGGGCTATTGAGTAATTTATGGAAGAGATAATGGTGGCTTGGACTAGGATGGTAACATTAGAGGCTGAGAAGTGATAGGATGTGGGATATATTTTGCAAGAAAAATGTAGAGGATTTGATGATAAATTGGATGTGATAGATGAGAGAAGTCCATATGAGACCAAAGTTTGGGCCTGAGTACCTGTGTGTAATAGTATATATCATTTACTGAGATGAAGAAATGTGACAGAGAACAGGTTTGGGGGTGGTGGAAGTCAAGTGGAGATCTTGAGTAGGCATTTGGAGTGCTGAAGAGATGGTCAGGGCTGGAGATACATGGATGGTACTTAGAGCCATGGTACCAGAGGAGATCACCCAGGCAGGAACCTTGGGGCATTCTGATACTTAGATGTTGAGAAGAGGAGGAAGAGACACAAAAGGAGGTTGGGAAAGAGTGGCCAGCAAGGTTGAAAGGAAACCAAGAGAATGCGCTTTTGAAGAAAACATTTCAAGAAAGAGGGAGTGATCCTTTGTGTCAAGTGTGGCTGAAGGGTTACATTAGGAGAATTGATCATTGCTTTTGACAATATGAAGAGAGCAGTTTTGGTAGTGTAGTAGAAATGATACTCTGTTTGTAGACAGTTTAAGAGGGAATGGGAAGAAAGGCAGTTGAGTAACCTGTATGGAAGAGTTTTGCTGTAAGGGAAAGGAAGAAATGGAGAGAATCTGAGGGAGATATTGGATAATGAGATTCTTTCCATCCATCCGTCTATCCGTCCGTCCGTCCGTCCCTCCCTCCCAGATGGGAGATATTATAGCATGCTTGTGTGCCCGTGGGTATGATGCAGAAGGAAGTAATGCATCTGATGCTGTAAGACAGGGGGTGGGATCCTGAGTACACTGAATGCAATGACCGTGGATTTTAGGTAGAATAGCCCCTAAATCTCCCCGGCCTCACACTCCGCCATGCAAATTTTGAGTATAGAATTATTGTGATTTGAATGAATGAAGCTATAACTAGAGGTTTCTAACCAACCATGAAACAAGAAGAGAGAATTACATGATCTAGCAATTGTAAAGCACTAATAAATAATCTATGAGCTTGGAGACTGGCAGGGCAAAAATAATTGTCAAACATGACCTCTTTGGTGTCTACATCACTTCCAAGCCGGCTTCACACCATCCTGCTTCTCTGAAGTCACAATCCGACAGGAATTTCCAGGTATGTATGGACTTAGGTGGATGCCGAGCAGAATGGGATACAGAGAAACTACTCCTATAGCAAACATGAGCTGAAGGACAGAAAACATATTTTTAAAGAATAACAAAGACATTTTGTGAGGGAAAATGGCTTTAATAACTCATGTTGGCTATATAAACTGAACAAGTTAGCCAAATAATTAATTATTCAATTTTCAAATTTCAGACATACTCTGGAAGATTGTGCTATGAGATGAGCCTTTTACCTCCATGTGAATCTTCATTTGTGTCCATTGGGACTTAAGTTTTTGTACACGTCCTTTATGTATCCATTAAAGAAGGAATCAATTTACATTTAGAATACAATAATAATAAAAAGCAATTTTGGAGAACTTTCTTTTTATCAGGGCCTGTCACAAGAACTTTACATCATCACATTTAACCCTCACAGCAACGTATTTACAATTATTACCTCTATTTTATGGATGAAAAAATAAGGCTCAGAGATATTATGTAACTTGCCATGGGTCACAAAGCTCAAAAATGTTAAAGCTAGGATTTGAATCCGGAAGTTCTGCCTTTGTACACTAGGCTATGATTCTGGTATTTTGAATGGTATTGGAATATTATTCCAAGGGTGTCTAGGTCAAGAATAAATAAAATGAGTAAACATGAATCTCATTCTGAAATTTCTCATTTTAATTATACCTCTGCCAAGCTCTTTTTATATTCTGAGACTAGCATTAGAATGTAAAACAAATTCAAACTCAGACCAAAGCAACACCATGACCCTCTTGGATCTTAGAAACAAGTTCTAATTCTGATTTCCATTTCTATAATGGAGTAAAAAGTGGTCTCTGTTTCTAACTCCCCAGTTGAAGAAGGGAGGTGACCAGCTCTTTCTCACCTTTGCTAAGCAAACAACCTTAGGAAATGTGTTTAAATTGTAGCTGGGAAACTTCAGATGAGAAAGCCTTTATTTCCTGCCTGTGCCAGCTCTCGTGTCTGCAATGGTTTAAAAGTCTCTGTTAAGGAGGCAGGCCTGGAGTGGGGTGAGATGGGCAATGTTCTATGCCTATAATCTCTATAATGGCAGAATGTGCATCTGTCTTTGTATACCTGATCCCTGACATTGGCCCTGCATATGGAATAAGCATTGAGTTAATGGATAAATGAATGACTTCATTCAGAGGCAATTCTTCCTAGCACATTAGAATGTGCTCTTCTGAACTTTTTTTTTTTAAAGGTTTGCTTTATTTATTTATTCCCCCACCCCCTCATTGTTTAGCGCTCACTGTCTGCTCTCTGTGTTCATTTGCTGTGTGCTCTGTGTGTCTTTTCTTTTTAGGAGGCACCGGGAATGGAACCTGGGACCTCCCATGTGGGAGAGAGGTGCTCAATCGCTTGAGCCTCCTCAGCTCCCTGCTTTGTTGTGTCTCTCATTGTCTTTCCTCTTTGTGTCTCCTTGTTTGCATCATCTTGTTGCATCAGCTCATCATGCCAGCTCACTGTCTTGCTAGTCTTCTCCAGGAGGCACCGGGAACTGAACCTGGGGCCTCCCGTATTGCAGGCAGGCACTCAATTGCTTGAACCACATCTGCTTCCCCTGAGCTATTTTCAATGCGTATTAACAAAATGGAATCTACAGTGTCTACTTTTGTTTAATGGCTTGCTTTATTAATCCTATAATAAAGTATTACTATTGTTCTTTTTCAATACATTTATTTTTATACTTTTATATATGAATATATACTACTTTCTCTACTGTTGGGCAGTTACATATTTTTGCCACATTTCTTTACATTTTAAACAAAATTGCAAAGACAAACCATGTAGATAAATCTTTGCACAGGCCCTCTTTTCTTTAAGTCAGATTCCTGAAAGGGTCATCGCTAGGTCAAAGAGTATGTACTTTTTAAAGGCTTTTCCCAAAATTTCCTCTAGAAAGCGAGTATCAATACCATCTAAGAATGTCTATTTCCCAGCATTCTCACTACCACTAAGCATTATCTCCTCAAAGAATTTTTTGCCATTATCTTGAAAAATTTTATCATAGTTTTAATTTACATCTTTCTCTGTTCTTTTGATTCTGGGCTTTACGAAAAGCATAACAGGGATAACAGTTTTGAAATATATTAATGTTCTTTTCCTTTTTGTACTTCTTTTTACATGATTCTTCTATCCAGCCAGAGGCATTCAATGCTTTGGGGAAGCTTAGCACTGTTAGAAAGAAAAGAGAAAGAAAGATTCAATGTTTAGCTTTTGAATTCCAAAATAGGACTTCTGATCTGCATGAAGATAATCATCTCAAAAGCTAGGCTTTTTTCTTTTTTAAATAAACTTTTGAATTGATTATAAAATGCAAAAAAATGTGCACAAATGAATTTTTACAAGGTGAATGTACTCATATAACCCACAAAACAGATAAAGATAAAAACTATCAGCATCCCAGAAGTTTCCTTGTACCTCCCCACTCATTACTTCCCATCAAGGTAACCACTAGTCTAACTTCCATCACCATAGATTTGTTTTATTTATTTATGAATTTTATGTGAAACGATTCACCCAGTAGTCATTTGTGTCTGGCTTCTTCCTCTCAAAATTAGGTTTGTGAGACTTATCCATGTTATTGTGTGTAGTATTAGTTTACTTAATTTTATTGCTGTATAGTATTTCATTTTATGAATATACTACAATTTATTTCTCAGTGTGCTCTTATGAAAATTGCAAGTGTTCCATATCCTTTCTAATACTTATGACTGTGTGAGAGGTTTTAAAAATTTTTTTTTTCATTTTAGCCATTTTGTTGGGTATATAGTGGTATCTCATTGTGGTTTTAATTTGCATTTCCCTAGTGACTAATGATATTGACTACATTTCATATATTTATTGGCCATTTAGATATCCTCTTTTGGAAAATGCCTAGTCAAACATGTGCTTTTTCCCCATTAAAATTAATTGTCAGTTTTTTTCTTATTGATTTGTAGGAGTTCTTTATATTTTTTGAAAATAAATCCTTTGTCAGGTATATATCTTGCAATTATCTTCTATTACTGACTGCCCTTTTAAATTTCTTAGTAGTGTCTTTTCATGAAAAGAAGTTCTTAATTTTAAAGTGGTACAATTTATCAATCTTTTCTTTTATGGAGTACTTTTTAAATATTTTGTTTAAGAAACCCTTGCCTACCTCAAGGTCATGAAGACATTCTGCTATGTCATTTTCCAGAAGCTTTATTGTTTTATTTTTCCCATTTCTGTCTAAAATCCATCTGGAATTGATTTCTGTATAAAGTGCAAGCTATGGGGTTGGGATCAAGATACTTAGTTGATCCTATTTATTGAAAAGACCATTCTTTCCCACATGAAATACAATGCCATCTTTGTCATAAATTAAGTAACTACATATGTGTGGCTCTGCTTCTGGACTCTATTCTGTTCTGTTTGTCTATTTGTCTATACTGTACCAGGACCATTTTGTCTTCTTAATCACTATAAGTCCTGACATCTGGTAGTGTAAGTCTTCCAGCTTTGCTCTTCCAGATTGATGTGGCTTTTCTTGGCCTTTTGCACTTCCATATAAATTTTAGAACCAGTTTGTCAATTTCCACAAAAAAAAAATCTGTTGGGATTTTGATTATGATGACATTGAATCTCTAAATCAATTTGGTAGAGAATTGACATTTTTACACCATTGCTCATTCCAATCCATAAGTGTGGTTATTCCTCCACTTATTTAGGTTTTTGTTAATTTCTCTGAGAAATATTGTGTAATTTTCTGTGGAGAATTATTTCACATCTTTTATTAGATGTATTCCTAGACATTTGGTGGTTTTAAAAAAATAGTGCTGGGGGCGGATGTGGCTCAAATGGTTGGGCGTCCGTCTGCCATATGGAGGGACCTGGGTTCGATCCCTGGGACCTCCTGGTAAAATAAAAATATATATATAGAAGGTGCATGGGCTGCCAGGTTCTGTGTGCCGGTGAGCCTCCAGGCCCCGGGAGCCATATGCAGCAAGATGATGACGTAAAAGGAGAGAGACAAGATGAGATGCTCCGAACGCTCTAAAAACCGGGAACCGAGGTGGCACAGAGAGCAGAACACCTCTCTCCTACATTGGAGGTCTCCAGGATCGAATCCTGGTGAAGACTGGTGGAGGAGGATGAGAAGAGATGAAAACAGACACAGAGAATTGCCCAGCGAATGGACACAAAACAGCAAATGGGGAAGGGGAGGTTTAAAATGGATCAAGTAAATAAATAAATCTTAAAAAAAAAAAATAGTGCTATTTTAAATGATACAGTTTTTGAAGTTTCATCTTCCAATTTCATATTGCTATAAGTATAGAAATAAAATTGATGTTTGTATATTGACCTTGTATCCAGCAACTTAGCTAAATTCGTGTATTATGTCTAAAAGTTTATCTGTAGATGCAACTGGATTTTCTACTTTCATGATCATCTGGAAATAATGATAGTTTTTTCCTTCCTTTATGATTTATATGCATTTTATTTTTTCTTTTCTAATTACATTGAATAGAAGTTCTTATAAAATGTTAAATACAAGTGGTAATAGTGGGCATTCTTTTTAATTTTTTATCTTTGGAAAAATATTTCTAATATTTCACCATTTAAAGATAACCCTTATCAGATTTAGGAAAGTCTCTTCTATTTCTAGTTTGCTAAGAGTTTTTTTTTTTTTTAATTATCAATGAGTTTTGATTTTTATCAAGTGGTTTTTATATGTCTACTAAGATAATCATGTCATTTTTTTGTTATGCTAGTGAATTATATTGATTGATTTTTGAATATTAAATTAACCTTGCATTTCTTGAATAAATTGAATTTGGTGCTAATGTATTATCCATTTTATTTATTGTTGGATTTGGTTTGCTAATACTGTGTTTAGTTTTTTGCATTTATCTTCTCAAGATATACTGGTCTATAATCTTTCTTATAATGTCCTTTATGTGGTTATGTGTGTCTTATAACCTGAGATGGGGAATGCTTCCTCTTTTTGTTTTTGTGGAAAAGTTTGTGTAAGACTGTGCTCTTTCTTCTTTAGTGTTTGCAATAATTCACTGGCGAAGCCATTTGGGCCTATAGTTTTCTTTTTGGAAGGTTTTAATTATACAAAATATGTATTTAATATACACAGGACTATTCATATTTTCTCTTCTTGCATCCATTTTTGGTAAGTTGCATTTTCAAAGAAATCATCTATTTGATCAAAATTTTAAAAGTTATTGGCATACAGTTGTCCATATCTGATTACTACCTTTTTAATGCCTATGTGATGTGCAGTTTTTATTCCTGATGTTGGTAATTTACACATTTTCCCATTTTACTTGATTGGTCTTTAGCTCAGACCATCAACCTCAATTCCTGAGGTTCCCTTCTCTTCTGGATCCTGGATCTGGAGCCATCAAGTCCTCTCTGCTCTGGAGGCCCTTTTCATCCACCTTTTTGTACCCCAGTCCTCTGAGACTGCTGAACGCTCTGAGCTGCCACTTTCTTCTCAGCCTCTCACCTAAACCTCTTACAGATTGGTAAATGCCTTAAGAGAAGAGCCAAAGAAGTGGTGCTCACCTTAGGACACCTCTCTAGTGTCTGGGATCTTGGACTCTCAGGTCCAGGCTGCTGTAGTTGCTCTTTGATGTCTTCGTACAGCTGTCATTTCAACAATTTTATATAGTTTTCATAGTTTTTGGTGTGAAGTTTGAATTGATGCAAGCTACTCTGTCTTGGCTAGAAGCAGATGTCTAAAAAGCAAAGTTTGACTGAAAAAGAAAAGGACTTTCTAAATTTTATAAAGCTCCTCTTTGTATATCAGCAGCGAGGTTTGATGAATCTGTGTGTCATAGAGTTTTACTATAAATCATCATGCAGGGAGGACAAGATATGGTGAAAGAGATGCTGTCATTGGGTAGGAGAAGGATATAGAAAGTTTGCAACTACAGGAGGAAAGGGGAATTTTTTGAGGAGGAAAGGCAGAATAAAAATGTAGTTTGGATTCCCCAGGGACTCAGTGTTCTCAGCTCCTTGGGCTTTGGCTTAAGAGTTCATGAAACTAAGAAGACAGAAGGTCTAGATAAATAAGAAGCAACTCTTCTATGAAGAAGGGATTCTTACCTAGCTTTCCACAATGCAGCCTGAGATTCTGCAAGCCTCGCCCGAAGTCCTGTGTCCAAATCACAACTAGGCAGTAGATTAGGAGTAACAAGGGAGACATGATTTTCTGGGCCTGAGATACTCATGGTATACACATAGCTTCTAGGTGATGTGGAATCTGGAATGCCCTGCTGGTGGGGGAACTAAAAGGGGTGAGACAGTGGGGGAAAGGCAGGTGTTTGGGACTGGGTTGAGTAGGCCATGGAATGAAGAGGCGTCATGACTTGTGGCAAGAGGCAGGGTCCAGAGTTTTCACAGCAGCTAGCAAGACCAAAAATGGCAAATTAAAGCCACAGTGAGATAGTATTTTATACCGACTGAATTGGTAAAACTTCAAAAGGGTGATGATAAAAAAATATTGATGAGAATGAAGAACAATGAGAATTTTATACAATACTAATGAGAGTGTAAGTTGTTGTAATGACTTTGGAAAAGATTTTGGTGTTTTCCTGAAGAGCAAAACCTTCACATCCTTATGACCCACCTATTTTAGATGTTGGAAACATTTTGGTAAATGATGTTTTCCCAGATAATCATTCATTTAAAGCTTAAAGTAACTCTTGTGCCAGGAGACAATGCAGGAATGTTTCTGACAGCATTATTTATTTTAGAAGAAAATGAAACAACCCAAACACCCATGTACAGAAAACAATGGAAAATTTGTGATATATTCATACAATGAAGTATCACAAGACTGAAACAATCAATGAAATATGGCTGCCTTTACTAACGTGGATGACTCTCAGAATGATGAGTGCAAAAATGTAGGCCACGAACTATACATCATCTAAGAACCATTAAATGAAATGCAAAGACAAGCAAAACTAAAATCTTTATTGTTTAGATTCATATACACATATTGTAAACTCATACAGGCAAACACAGGAATGATAAACAGAAACCCAAGGTAATTGTTACAACCTGGTGGAAGCAAGTGGAGGAGACCAGGGAGGAACATTAGGAGGTATCAGTTGCATTGATAATGTTCCATTTCTTAAAGTTGGGTGGGGGGCTCTTGCGTGTTCATTATTATGCTCACTAACCTACACATATATTACATAGATTACTTTGCATGTCTCAATTGTGACAAAATAAAAATGCAAAACAACAACAACAATAAAGCAGACAGAGAGAGAGAGAGAGAGAGAGAGAGAGAGAGAGAGAGAAGAAAAGAATGATAAAAGAGAAGAAAAGAAAGAACTAGGCAGGAGCAGCTGTGCCTTAGTAGTGAGCAGTGCAGGATGCTCAGGGATCAGATCCACCACCCCACAGCAGATTCCAGCGAATCTCAAGGGACAGCCAAGTACCCACACGAATCCAAAGCTCCTCTCAACCGCTGCCATGGGACCACATAAGACCCTCATGCAGTCTGATGGCATCTTGGGAATAAGAAAGGGAGGGGGAGGAAATCCCCCAAATCAAGCATTTGCATTAAGGAGAATGAAGTAACCCCAAATGGGGAGAGATTTCGTTCTTTCATTAGCAACTTCTTCCCCACTGCCCCTTCCTGCCTGCAAATTACCAGTGGAAATGCAGGAGTTCTGGAGGAAGCAGGGATCTGTCTCAGAATATAATGGAAGCTTTATTTTTATTGCACATTATAGCAGTTGGCTATAAGAGGAAAATTTTGACCCTGATGGAAAATGATGCTTAAAACTCTGAACACCCGAGGAAAGAGCAGCAGCTGTAACAGACCTCCATCCTCAATCCTGTACCCCTGTGTGCTGGTGACAACCCTCTGAGCCCTTCAAGTGTCTGTAGGAGAGTGGGAGGCGATTACATGATCCGAAGCCTAAGTAACGTGGACAGCCTGTGTTCTCTTGAGCGTTCGTGGTAGGTTTTCTTTATTCTTCATTTTATGATGGGATACAGAGATGAAGCCATTATTTTACACCTGTAACCAACAGTGATGATGCCATTGGATCCCTCAATTCATAAAGATAAATCAATTTAGAGTGATCTTTACTTCTCTCAACAGGTTATATGCTTTAAGACATTCAGAGCACTTTGTGAGGGAAAAAAGTCCAGAATAGTGAAAGTTAAATACAGCTTCCAAAGGATTTATCAGGTAAATGTTATGGATCGTTGTGATTTAATTTATGGGATTAGTTTGACTTTCAATTACCAGGCATCACATTGAATCACTTTATATTTTGAACTCTGTAACTAGGACTCCTTATACTCGATCTTTCATTTGGAGAGGGATTATCAATAATTAGACACTGTGGCCTTATTGATCAACTAATCAATATCCACATTAATCACCAGTGGTCTAAAAACAATTTACTCTTTGCGTTAAAAGGATTCAGTGTGATCAAATTAGCATCTTTTGCTACAAGAGGAGCAAAACTGTAGCTTTCTAAACGAAAGGCAATGCTGAAAGAGAATATGCTTACAGAATTCAGAGCTAGGTCCATTCTTGCTAAATGAAGATGACCTAATGCGAGTCAAGTTCCGATTATTATCGTTTTTTCTCTGACATTTGTATCATTTAGCAAAAAGTTACAAAGCATGGAATAAAATGAAAATGACATTTCCTACATTACATTGTAAAGAAATGTTCCTCATTCTTTCACATAGAGCAAAAACTATTTTATATTGCAAAGAATATCCACGTATCTCAGTGATTTTAGAAAAATAACAAGCATTTAAGTTTAATAGATGTGAAAGTGATTTGTTAGCTGTTAAGAATGAAGAGTTTCATAAACCGATGGGTCTGTAATTCTGCTCCACCATGTGAAACACCTTCTACTCGTTACTTAACTTCTCTGGTTGTTTCTTTCACAGTAAAATAGGGATGAAGGCAGCATTAGGCAGATCTTACGGTGATACCTACACAACAGGGTGGACGGTGGTGAGGATTAAAGGAGATAATTCCACTACAGTGCTTAGCCTCATTTTGGTATAGTTAAGAGTTCTGATGTTGTTCTGTTTTCTTAATCTACTGGAAGATAGCACACATTGTTATTATGTATAATATTATATAGATTTAATAAAAATATTGTGACAGTTCTTTAGAGTAAGTTTTTTTTATTTATGTTATTGTTCATTTATTGTGATACTTTAGCTATCCCTGCTTCTGAGTTTATTCATTGTCTGATTAGTTGTGGGCAGTTATTTTATCTTCAAGATAGTTGAAATTGATGATGGTCAATGTTCCTTCCAACTTAAAACTTTTTGAGTTTATATAATTTTGCCTGGGGGTCCTGAATTTTTCATCTGCAATAAAACACCATCACATGAGAAGTAATATTATATACTATAGGAATAACACATATGTTGATGACTCAGAAACAAAAAGGTATTTAGATCTAGTTCCAAAGCAGTTTATTCCAGTTATATCACTATGCAATATTTTTTGCTAATGTATCTCTCTCCCTCCCTCGCTCTCTTTATATATCTAATCTATCACTGCCAGAAAATGATGAACTTTCTTTATGATTATTTTATCCATTTATTCTATGGCAATTAGTCTTTTTTTGATGTTTTCATTCCTTGTAGAATCAGTTTTGGTAAATTATGTTTTCCTAGAAAATGATTAATTTCAATCAGGTTTTAAGATTTATTTGGATAGAGTTAAGAAAAATATTATTTTTAGATTAAAAAAATGTTTCTCTGTATCATCTTTCTTATTTTAAGTATTATGTTTTTTCTTGATTTGTTTAGCTATTGTTTTATGTATTTTATTTTTTCCTCAAAGAACCAAGTTTTGATTTAGCTTAGTACCACATTTCATTGGTTCTAAAATACATTTTTAAAAACAATTTATTGAAGTATATCATTCATACCTGAACATAAATAAACTATAAGTGTTCTGTAAACACTGTGAGCTTACAAAACAAACATGCATAACATCATACAGCGGTCCCACACATCACCCCACCACAAACAAACACCCTGCATTGTTGTGAAACATTTGTTAACAAATTATGAAAGAGCATCGTCAAAGTATTACTACTAACTATAGTCTGTATCTTACTTCCCTACACTTTTTTTTAAAGGATTTATTTATTTATTTATTTATTTACTTTGATCCATTTCTATGAACCCCCTTCCCCTGGTTTTGCTGTTTCTGTGTCCATTCACTGGGCAACTCTCTGTGTCTGTTTCCTGCCCTCTCTTTTCATCTTTCTCCTCCTGTCTTCTCTGGGATTCAATCCTCGGAATCTCCGATGTGGGAGAGAGGCGTCCTACCGCCTGTGCCACCATAGTTCCTTGTATTTTGGGGCGTCTCATCTTGGCTTAGCTCTCCCTTGTGTCACCCTCCTGTTACATCATCATCTTGCTGCGCGGCTCGCAGGGCCTGGCAACTCACCTGTGCGCGGGGCCTGGTGATGCACCCATTTCACGAGGCCTGGGGAGCTCACCCATGCACGGGGCCTGGCGGCACACCTGCACACGGGGCCTGGTGGCCTGCGTGCCTTCTATATTTTTCTTTTTTTAATTTTTACTGGGAGATCCCAGGATTCAAACCCAGGTCCCTCCATATGGCAGACGGATGCCCAACCATTTGAGCCACATCCGTCCCCCTGCTATCCGTCCCCCTGCTATTTCTTAAGGTTGACCTAAGATACCTAGTGTTACAGTCTTTTCCCATACAGGATGGCCGTATAATAAATCAGCTTAGTTTATCACCAGCATTCTAAAAACCAGACCTAGGGAGAAAAACTAGGTCTGGGGACACATGCATGGTTTTGAATATAGTGAATGTTTAGCTTACCCTGATTATCATAAAATCAGGACAGGGAGAATATTTGCAGTAAAATACATTTTATTTTTTACATTTTAACATTTCAGAAATTAGGATGCAGGCTAAAATTTGTGGTGTCTTACATTTGATGGAATTATGGTAGTTTTACTGTTTTTCTGTTTTATAACGACTTTATTTCCAATTTTATCTTCTTTCTTAGGTCTTTAGGTTTATTTTGTTTATTTTTAGCAAGGGGTAGAGGTAGGATTTGAGCCCAGAAAGTCTACAGCAAAGATAGTGATTGAAACACTCTTCTCTACTGCCTGGTGCTAGTGGTCCACAGTGAGGTGATACTGGGTAGGAGCCTGGGCCTCAGAGCCAGCAAAGCCCAGGTTCTAGTTCCAGCCTTGCCCCTTGCTAGCTCTGTGTCCTTGGGCAAATGGTACCCCTTGGTAACTTATAAAAACAAAATCAATATTGAAAAGTTACCAAGTCCTGTTGAATTAAAACATCTTTCAAATTAATACATTTTTTCTTATTCCTACTGTTAGCTCCTTAAGCTTTTATCATCTAAACTTAATTAATAAATTTTCTGAGTTAAAATATGCAAATTGCATAGAAGTGCTCCATAAATATTAGTCATTATGCCTATGCACCATTTTTTTCTACTTTACCACTTCTTAACCTATTTTATGATTTAATTTCTGTCTTATCCCTTTATTTGGACTGTAAGCCAAGAGAAATGAAATAGAAACCACAATTTTCAAAATGGATCATACCTTTACTGTTCTATTCCCAACCATGATGTGCAACACAAAGTATTTAAGCTCAAGTTGTTTTAATTCCAGCTCGTTCATACTCATTTGTTTCAAGACTACAAAGTGATTAACAGTAACTCTGAAAAGGCTCATTTGTTCAAAATAAGACCACTGATCCTTCCAGCAACTCAACCTAATTTCTAAATTCTGACCAATCCCTGTCCAGACACATTTTGTAACTTTTACCCTAAAACTACCTAGGACTGACCCTGATCTTCAAACTGTGTAAATGCCCTTCCTGAACTTACCAACTTTGAGACAATCTGAGACGCTGCCTAGGAGGTGCACTTCCTTGCTCAGCAACTTTAATAAACTCTACTTTGTGTGATCCCCAAGTTCCCTGGGAGTCTTAGTACAGGCGTTTTAACAGCTCCTGGAAAACAGAGCCTCTGTGCATTCTCCACTCCCCAGCATGGGGCTCTCAACAAGGGAGTTAAGAAGGTGCCAAAAGAGTAGATATGCATGTCATGTATAAAATATTTCTATTAGACTGTAAATCAGTTGATATGAAGCAAATTCAGCCAGAGAAAGATCTTAATCTAGCCTTGGGAATAATCACTCTACTCACCAACTTATAGGCATATGGTGAATATTACTCATTATTTGAACACTCGGCACCCATTTCCCTTTTCTAAAGGCTATACTCTCTCTTCCTCTTCCCTATTTTGTGAGTTCTTGGTGGGATGACAAATCTGGGAGCCCACCTTCCTCCATGGAGCTGCAGGGGCAGGGTCCTTTCTCCTGATGCCCTGAGACAGCCAGTGGTCAGACAAATAAGCTTGGCCTAGACCATCGCCTGTGGGACATGGGTGACAAGAGGAGGGAATAAAAGGCTGTCTCAGAGCCTGCTCACCAACTTGTTTTCGTTGTGGATACTGCTTCTTAGTACTGCCTTTTTTCCTCCCCATTTCCCATAATAATTCTACAGTCTCCTGATTGAACTTCTTGTGAGCTCCCGATATCCTTCCATTAATTCTCATTTGCTTAGGTAAGCCAGCGCTAGTTTCTTTGTTCTCAACCAAAGAACTGTAACTGTTATACCGTGTGAATAGGAGAACCAGTCCATATCATAATATTACTGTTAGTTTACCTTTATGGGCATGCACATGTCTGAGGGTGGTGGTGGGTGTGAGAATTTAATAGATAGATATAGTTGCTAGTAATAGGATTTCTACTCTTGATCCAATCACCTAATGTATTTCCCAAGGTATACATACACATTTCCCCTCAAATAGATCTTTAAAATGGAAAATGCTCCCTTTTCTTCTCAGAGATGTGGTTCATCTATTTTCAAGTCAAAGCATCTAGTCCAAAGACTAGTCCATATCGGTTTTGACCACACTGCCTCTCAGGCTGTCACTCAAACCAGTGACTGTCATACAAAATCACAGATTCACCCCATGGCTTTTAATAATTTGACATTACTTTTATATGAATAATTTATAATCTCAAAAGTATGAGTCTGCTATGTATGGTTGATAGCTGTGAAATAATGATGCATACAGTTTAAAGGTTATTTTTATTATCAAGTGGTGTCCATAGGGAGTTAAAATAAAGGGAAGTGAAAGTGGGTCTTTTCTTCTCCCAAAGATCATATCAGAAGCAGGAATGATATATCACAGATGAGAATAATACTTGCCTTCTCTTCAAATTGATCCATGACAAACACCACACCATTTCTTTGTGATGGGAACATAAAGTAACATTCTGGCAGTTTCTTTCTTTTTTTTTTTTTCAAGATTTATTTATTTATTTATTTATCCCCCCCCTGCTGCTTGTGTTTGCTGTGTCCATTCGCTGTGCATATTCTCTGTGTCTGCTTATCTCCCCCCTGCTGTGAGGTCCTGCTTCATCAGCCCACCTGCCCTCACAAGGAGGCCCCTGGAAGCAAACCTGGGGCCTCCCACATGGTAAACGGGGGCTCCATCGATTGAGCCACACCCGCCTCCTGCTGTGAGGTCTTGCTGCATCAGCCCACAGTGCCACAGGGGCTGGCCCGCCCTCACAAGGAGGCCCCGGGAAGCGAACCCGGGGCCTCCCATATGGTAAACGGGAGCTCTATTGATTGAGCCACACCCGCCTCCATCTGGCAGTTTCTTGAAGTCAGTCGTTTTCACTTTCAGAAATAAAAAATGTGGTCTTTGAGTCTTGTTTCCTACTAGGAACAAGATGATTAAGCATCATTTTAAAAAATCTATTTCAGGCTTTAAAATATAAAAACCATTAAAAGGGTGGGGTCCCAGGTGGGAACCCCCTCCCAATAAAATCTGTCAATGTTTAGGGGGGAAAAACCATTTTGTTAATGTAAACACTTAGAAAAAGTAGATGTGTATCAAAGAGAAAATAAATCACTCATAATCCCACCAAACAATTTTCACAAAAAATAGGATCATAATGTTTATTTTTATATCCTGTTATCTTTGTTCATTTCCCACTTTATTAAATAGCTTCAAACATTTTTAATGATTATAAAATACTCTGCTCTCTGGATATTATAAATTTATTTATTCCCATATTATTTAATAATTTGTTTCTTTTCCAATTTTTAATTAAGAATAAGTCTTTGATAAGCATTCTTGAGGATAAATCTTTACATACAATTCTGATTATTTTCTCATGATAGATTTCTAGAAATGTAATTACTGGGTCAAAAGATAGGAACTTTTTAAAAGCTCTTGATACATATCTTCAAAGTGATTTCCAAAAAGTTTACAACAATTTACAAGCCCACTAACAGTGAGAATGAGTATCACCTTTTAAAAATGTTGCCAAGTTAATAGGTACAAAAAAAGGGTGTATCGTTGTAATTTTCAATTTGTGACTACTAGTAACTTTGAACTATTTAAATATGTTTATTAGCCATTTATATTTATTCTTCTAAGAAATGTCATTAGTGTCCTTTGCCTGTTTTTCCCCTTTTGTGTGGTTAGTGCTTTCCTTATTGATTTGTAAGAGCTCTTTGTATATTAAAGATATTAACTCTATTTCATATTTTAATCTATCTATTCATTTTGAGTTGAAGAAAGCCATGTAGGTTGTGCAAATATTTCATTAGATAAAAATGGTGGCTAATAAAAACTCAAGTGATAAAATGTAGTTTATGCATTTTTATAATTAATATCTGTCTATAGTCAATATCTTCATTTAATCAGTAAATATTTTTAAGTATTTACTGACTATTTGCTTATATATTTATAAAATAATTTTGGCTAGTATAGGTAGATATAAAGTCATCTTCTTTCTATAACCACAGAATTTCCAGAAACTCAATTCAACATATGTCTGTGAGGAAACAAAGATGTTTAAGATGACTCTCACTTCTCAAACATCCTCAGTCCCGTGGGAGAGATGGATGTGCGCACAATTAGTTTTAATGCAAGGCAGAATTTGATAAGTACAGTAACATACTCATGAATAGGAAGAAATAGGTTTATGTAGGAAAGAAAGATTAAATCTGATGAAGGCAGTCCTTTTGAGGACAGTGGAGTTTGAAGTATATCTTATATAATAGATCATTTATAGCCTGGCTTGACCCTTTTGAATTTAGCTTGATCCTCTCTAAATAAGTAAGTCCTAAACAAGCAGAAATTTCTACCAAGGCAAGGGTGGGAATGTATAGAGGGAGGAGGAGGAGAGCCGAGTGGAATGAGACAGCTATTCCCAGTTAAAGAGACACCTTGAATAAGAGCAGGAAGTTAGAATGTGCAAGGATGGCTTAGGAAGAACAAGTAGATCAGTGTGTGTGGAGTGAAGATGGAAAGAATGGGGGAGGGACAAGTAAGCTGGAAAGACAGGTCAGGACCAAAAGTCAGGCATCTCTAAACACCAGGCTGACAAGTCAGGATTTTATTTTGCAAGCAATGGGGAGCTCTTGAAGGTCTCTGAGCAGGTGAGTGCCATGATCCGAGCTGTTTGACACAACTCCCTGTGCAGGGAGGAAGCATGGATGGGAGGAGGAGAATGAGTGTGGAGAAACCAGCAGGGAGGTGAGAGTAGTAAGTGCTGTGACTGCAGGAGTGTGAGTAAAAAGGAAAGAATGGATTGTGACATTTTGGAAGCAGAATTGATAGAATTTGGTGACTAATTGGATACAGTAAGGAGGAAGGAGAGGAGGGAGAGAAAGAGGAGCACAAGGTTAGCCCGAGGGTTAGGAGACTGAGCAATTCAAGCAGTCCTAGTTTCATTACCATCCCAGAAGTGAGTTTTCTTTAGTATTGCTCAGGAGATACGTCATCACACATTCCAGGGTTCTGGAATCAAAGGATTCAGCTCTTGACATCGCAGGAAGAACGTCTCCTTCTACACTCCTCACAGGGAACCTTACAGCACATTGGTTACGGCTGGACGCTGGAAGTAAACCGGCTTACGTCAGTCACTTGCCCAAGGCAGAAATTTAGTTGTGGGACATTGGGCAGGTTCCGCAACCTCACAGCCTTATCTGAATTCACTTCCTTATGTAATTCAAAAAATTAAGTGAAATAATGAATGCAAAAGCTTAGCAGTATAACTGGCAAATAATAAGTGCTCAATAATTGCTAACTTATCTAATTGATAGTTGTGAACATTTTGGTGCTATCTTTGAGAAATAAGAATAGTAATCCCCCCATGTTAAGTTCAAGGACATACAAAGACATACACTAACTTCGAAATATAATCCCAGGGCTACAAATTCATAAAAAAAAGAAGAGCTGATTTAGAAGTCAAGAATTGAAACCTAAGCTATACCGTGTCAATAAAAGGGAAAGTAATTTTTATAAAACGAACTGTTACACTTTGGCTGTCTTGCCTGAAATGGCATCAACAACAACAAAAAAGTTTAATTTGACTTGATACATTGTAGATTTACAGGTATTGTATTTGATGCATATTATTTTCTCTGTGATATTCGTGTTTCTCAGGAAAAAAGGATTAATTTAAGCAAATTGTATTTGTGTACTCACTAGAGATTTGTAGGGCTCCCAGCAGATACCCAGAAATCCCTGTGAATGTGGCATCTCTTTAGACTGACCAGAGGCACTGCCCAAAGGAGACACTCTCTCTTCTATGCAAGGCGTAGTCATATTAACGGAAGCTGCAGAAGGATAGTGTCTTAAATACTTTCTCAGCCTTTCTAAATTAAGTTAAAGAAACCGACAGTGATTCTAACTATGTGATCTCCAGCAGCCATTCAGTAAATGCACGTGGTCACTGGCTTGTGCAAGAATGAGAGGCCCGTTTAAAGGGTGTGTGCACCTGAGGCCTCCTTGAAAAGGCTCCCGCGATAGGAAACACAAGGGGATTGGGAATTTTATGGATGCACAAGTGATAATGGGCACTTGAGTATAATTTGAAGGCTTGCCCCTTTCTCATCAAAATCCAATTGTACAGTCAATTTTTATTTTCTTGTTCTTAACATTTTAAGTGTTCTCTATTGACATTTAGTTCCTTTTGGAAAGTAGGAAAACAAAAACAAATATGTTTGCTCTCTTGGCAATTTTTTTTACATTTAAAGCTACCTCAGTTTCTTGACATTTGGGAAATGGTCTGTGTTTTTACCAACATATTTAAAGTATTTATTTATTTGAGCATCAAAATAAATAAATATATTGATGGATTATAACACATTGAACAAAACAAGAATTCATCAGTCCATACTAATAATAAATAAATACATAAATAGAAAAATAAGTGGGAGCAAAAGAAAAGCTCTTCCTTGTCATAGAAACCCAACTAGTAAATGTAAATGGAATGAGGACTGGTGAAGTTAGAAAATGAACATTTTATAATCGTCAGGTGAGAAACATTCATAGGTGCTAGAAGTAGGGAGAAAAAATTTGATGAAGACCAGTACAGTCTTATAGCTTCAAAGTATCTCCTTCAAATTATTCATTAGATATGTAAAGAAAATGGTAACATTACAATGGAGAAACTGGCAGGTGCCATCGAATCTGAATATCGCCATCAATGGGACAAGCCAAAATCATGGGTCTCTTGAGGTGATCCCCTGTGAAGGACACATTATCACTTATGTGGTATTCGTGCTAAAAATGCATAACCTGAATCTAATTTAATCACGGGGAGAATCAGGCAAAGACATTCAAATTAGGGGCATGCTACAAAATAACTGGCCTATTCTCTTAAAAAATATCAGGATCATGCAGACAAAGAGTGACTGAGTAAATGTTTTGGATTAAATGAAACTAAAGAGACATGATAACCAAATGTAGTGTGTGATTCTGGATTGGATCCTGAATCGGTGGGGAAAATTGCTGTAAAAGACCTTATTGGGAAGTTTGGTGATACTGGAATATGGCATGCCAATAATAGTATTATACTGATCTTAAAGTTCCAGGTTTTGATAACTGTACTGTGGTTAGGTGAGATAACATTCTTGTTTATGGGAAATACACACAAGGTTTAACAAGTTAAGGGGACTTAAATACAACTTATTCTCAAATGGTTTAGGAAAAAATAATTATATGTGTGTATGTTTATGTACATGTAGATATTTATTTATATATATGAAGGGAGAGAGAGAAATGCGGCCTACTCAAATAAACAGCCCTTTTCTCAGAAGCAGTGTGATTGACTTTTCTTAAAGGAAAATATTGTTTAAACTACAAGAATGTGATGTCAGATCATATTTAGTTACATAGTAATTATTTTCTCTCCTTCCCTCATTGGCTGGGTCTACTTGTATGAGAATGTAGGTGTTGGGTAGACAGTTGCCTTGACCTTGGTTTGGGGACTTTCTGGAAAATCATAATGTAAGTTTTTTTTTACCATACAAGTCCTAAACACTTAAATTTCTTCGTATGGTGCTCCCACGGCTTTTGACAGGCATCACATGTGTGCTTTTATAGTTTCTTGTTGAAACTATAAAATAGGGCTTTTAAATTGGAAGCCCTTAATCTTTCTTGTTGTTCTTTTTGTTAGGAGGAATTTTATTCATTTGAAGAGATTAGCTTGCTTTATTAGATTTGCTTGCTTTATTATAATTCCTATTGGTCATTTACCAAACAGATAAACTTTCCAAATGGAAGGAGTTTTCAATAAATCTCGATCCTTTTTTTTTTTTTAATCTCAATCTTAGACTATTATTTGCCAGATGTGGTAGGAAAATTTGGGGTTGAAACGTTTTTTGTTTTATCTAAATAGACCTCATAATTGACAGCCTGAATTTTCAATATTACCGGCATTATATACATACATCGGGAGTGGCTGTGCTTCAAAAACTCAGAAATGGGATGAGTTTAAAGGCAAAGGCACCTCAGAAATTTCCTCTGTGGCATCATCAAAAGAGTGTGGCCTTGGGGACAGAAGTCTGGCCCTAATTATAACTTGATTGTCTTTTGTTGTGACCTTGGACAACTGGCTGGGCCTGCTGATCTGTAGTCACTTGAAATATCTATTCTACCTGACAGGAGGGTATGGGCATCAAATGTGAGAAGGCGTCAGAGCACAGCATGGATTTGACCTTGAGTAGGGACCCAGCAAATCTGACTTTGTTAGTTCTCTCACTGAACAAATATTATGCGTCCTGAGGATACAGCGAATGGGGTAGACAGAGCCCTTGCCCTCACCGTCCTGGCCGTTGCATGGTGGGCACTCCCTGCTTAAACAGTCAAGCTGGCGTGGCTCTAGACAGGACATTTAATGGCACACACAGGAGCCTCTTTAGAGTTAAAAATGTCTGTCCAGCTAGGGAGTATCTTTAGGTTTGGACCTAATATTGAAAGTTCCTAATGTTTGCCCAAATCAAGTATAATATAACTTAAAACTCCCTCTCAAAATACAGGGGCTTGGTTTAGATCTCAGAGCTTTCAGAACAGAGGGGCCAGGTGCTTTGCTCTTGGAATAAAACAGGTGACAGACTCTACACTTGAGTCTAAACTCTGAGGAACTGCAGTGAAGCCGATAGAGAATTCTTTGAGGTTGGTTTTAAATGTCCTGATAAGAGGATTGCAAGGGTCACCCTTTGGCAAAGGGCGTCAGCATTTCCTAGTAAGACGGTATTAGGTGTTAAGCACATGGTAAATTATTTTTCATGACCTGTTGTATAGAACATGGGCTTATGTAGACAGTACTGTTTTTGATGTCTTTGCTTTCATTAGCTTTAGAATAATCTGGTGCAATTTTATCCCCATAATTTAGCAGAACTTCTCCATTTCCAGAATATTCAAATCTGAAATGAAAGTTATCCAAACAAAGTCAAGTAAAAATATCTGTCCTGGAATCAGTATAGACTTCATGTAATGCATATCTTTGTCATCTGTACATATGACTTATTTTCATGACTCAGAATAACTTTAAGTTTTAAATGAAGCTCACGTACATCGAATTTTTCAATGTCTTCTTGAGTGTGGCCTGGGGAATTTCACTAACCTATATTTTAGCATATGTCTCCCCAAAGCAAACATTAATAGTCTCATCTCCTATAAATCAGATTAGACTATTAGGAAAATAGTAAACTACCTAATCACCTACTCACCAATCTCTAATTAAACTGAACTTTGTAATTAAAGTAGTCAATTTACTAATTAACCACTTGGGCCTTGGTTTAAGACTTATAGGTACTTTGGATATTTAATTCCTTCAGAGGTTAGTATAATTTTTTTTGTTCTTGTCAATATTATAGTGTTGCCCAAATTAGGTAAAATTGCTTTTACATCATCCATATATCATTTTATATCAGAGTTAACTTCTAGATAGAAATTAGGATGAGACTTAATCAATTTGAGTTAATCTGAGCTTGATTCAATTCTGAACTAAAGCCAGTTTCAATTTGGCCAAAGCCCATGCTTCTATTTTATTGCTATCATGCTTTAGCAGTGGAAAAATAGGATGATGTTTTCCAGTTGCAATAACCTGTAAAGCTCATCTGTCAAGCTGACCGCAGCAGAGCTCTCGACACCATGGGCCCATTCGGGCTCCAGGGCTGTGTACACAGGCAGGTGGGTGCATCCAGGGCGGCTTCACGGACCCGAGACTGTACAACTGCACAGGGCCCCATGCTCTGTTGTTGGCCTCTTGAAATTCTCAAGGAGTTTCAAACAAGGTGCCCCACATCGTCATTGTGCCCTGGGCACCTCGAGTTACCTAGCTGGTGCTGGGTGCCTCCACAAGGCCTGCACTCACACGTACCTTTATACAACCCTCACACCACAGGGTCAGCGAGGCCCGAACGTTCTTCTCTCTGTTTTCCTGAAGCCACGTGGCAGATGCAGATGTGTCTTCTGAAAGCAGAATTCCTTCTTTACTGTATTTGCTAGTTGGTGGGTTTACATGCTGAAGGCAAAAATATGAAGGCAAAGACATTTACAAAGAGGCACCTGGCTTTGAGCCTGAGAAGTTTGCTAAAATTGCTCAGAGTTGAAGGTTTGAAGAGATGACTAGGTCATTCTTTGGGTCCTTTCAACAGAAATTCTATGATGCCTTGAGAAATAGACTTAAGAGCAATGTAGATATTTATTTATTTATTTTATATGAAAATGATTTAACACAAGTCTTACTTCCCAGAGGGAAACACAGCATTAGTTAGCATTTACTGAGTACGTACTATATGCCAAGTGCTTTGCATGCATTTTGTTTTTCACTGAATCTTCACAATCGCCCTGCAATGGAGGCCTATCATCAGGAAAATTAAGTCAGGGCAGCCAGGACTCAGACACTGGCCTGGCTGCCTCCCAAGGCTTATGTGGACCCCCTGCCCTGTATGGCCTCCCATCAATTAAATAAACACCGGCTGACCTTTGAATCAAGGAGGGACTTGCCCAGGGAGTTGAATGTGAGGGTGACCTGGCTGTGACCCTGCCACCCATTGATTGCCAGGGCCGATTAGACTGATGCAATGGCCCTGCGTCTTCTTTCTCCCTTGCCTCCCTGTGTATGCCAGGCCTCAAGCTGGGGTCTCAGAGGACCGGTGTGGCCTTCCCTGATAAAGGAGGATCTGTCCTCCACAGGCCCAGGGGGTGCAAACACTGCTCAGTGAGTCCTCAAGACCGGATCCCAAAACGCCTCCCAAAGCGTTGAGATGAACGTCCTGTGAATGGGGTTGTTGGGTCTCTTTCTACAAGTCACCTTGCCCTCCCTCTACTCTAACGCTGGCAAAGTTTCAGGGATGTGTTTTAGAGTGGATACTTTTAGCTTACTCCTTCACTTTTGCTAAATTTAAAAAAAAATAAAAGATACATAAAGAGCTCAGGATGGATTATCTATTGCAGAGAAATTCCTTTGCATTTCAATACATTGTCCATTTAATTAAAGGAATGGAGGAAACATGCCGTCCTGGGCACGTATACTCAATACATTAGCGAAATACCTCCTTCTTACACAGGAATTACCCCTGTCAAATCAGTGACGTGGGGACACTGAGTACATAAATTCTGTTTGCATAATTTTAAGCCAGCAGAGGTAAAGAATGCATCTGCTCTGAAAAACAAAAAGTTTGTTTTGAAATTCTGAATGGGCTGAAGCTTCTATTTTGTTTTCTGGGGAGGATTCCTCAAAGTTGGTACCTATCTGCTGTCCCATAAATTGCTTCCAGCAATTTTAAAGGTAATATGAGCCAACCGTTCTTTGTCTCCTTAAATAAAAGGAGAAAATGAGATAATATGTGTGAACCACTCAGACCGTGCTTGCCGCATGGAGTACATTCATTCGATGTTAGCTGCTCTTGCTGTGGTCTGTCTTTGTCTTATTTGGAGTCAGTCTCCTCATCCGGAGGGCGAGGATGATAACAATACCTTTGTGCCTTAAGTTTTCTCATCTATAAAATGTAGATACTTGGCTAACAATAAAATTCATTCCCACTTTTGAAATATCTGATAAAAATACATTTTTTTCTTTTTCCTATAGCTTCTCAATTTCTACTAGAAGTTTTGCTGTGGCTGCACTTTAAATTTTAAAATGAATTTGTATTCCCAAACTAATCCATACATTTAGTGTAATTTATGTCAAAACCTAAATAGGGCTTTTTTTGTTTTGTTTTTAAAGGTGGGATCTTGAAAAATTGTTCTAAAGTTCATTTGGAAAACCAAACATGCTGAAATAGCCAGGACAATTTTTAAAAAGAATTGTTACGATGACTGGGAACAGGGTGCCTAATTGGGAATCATTATGAATTATACTGACTCAATAAATTAAAACTGAATGGTCTTGGCAAAATAGCAAACAGACAATGGGATAGATTAGGAAGTTCAGAAACAGATGAGTATATGTAAGAGTAAAATTAATGTTATCTCAAGTCAGTGGAAGAAGGATGTATTGTTAAATAAATGTTGGGAAAACTGATTTACTGTTTGGAAGAATGTAACGCTATATCCCTACCTCATATTTTATGAAAAATAAATTCTCTATGGATCAAAGATTTAAAAATAAAAGGTAAAATGATTAAAAAATTAGAAGACATTGTAGATGAAAACAATGAAATCTCAGGGTAGAGAAGGACTTTCAAAGCATGGTTGAAGGCAGAAAATGTAAAGATGAAGGTGGGTATCTGTACATTTACAACTGTGGAATGGCAAAAAGGAGTATAAACCAAAAATACAAATGACAAACTGGGAAAAATGTTGCTGCATATGATGAAAGGTAAAGATGAAGAGTTCTTTCATGTAAATAACAAAACGATAATCTCTCAAGTAAATAACAAAATCATAATCTCTCAAGGAAAAATGTGCTAGGGACTTGGACAGGCAATTCAGTAAAGCAATACAAATGGTTAATAATTTTTAAATGTTCACTGTTAGGTGTCTTTAAAGAAATCAAATTTGAAAAGCAAAACAAAACACAAGAAATCATGTTCATTCAACTGGAGGACTGACAAAATCAGGTATAGGCCACGGTATGGGGAAAAAGGTACAGGACTCTTGACTTGGCAGATCTATTTTTAGAAACACATCCTAAAGGAAATGATTGGATATGTGTGCGATGTATCTATGAAGTACCTTATGTTGAATTTTTTTATAATAGCGATAACTTGGAAACAGCTTAAATGCTTGGCAATGGAGGAGTGGTGCAGTTCTAGAATAGAATACTCTGTACACATTTAAGAATGCTAATGTGGCTATATATTTTGTGAATAGAGAGTCATTATTGAGCAAAAAAAAGCAAATGCAACAGAGTATATGAAGTGTAATCCCATGTTTTGGTAAAATATGTATTTATCTATATTAACTCAGGAAGAGATAGGGAAGGATACGTATTCAATTATTAATAGGGATTACTCCTGCGGGTGGGATTTGATTAGGGGTAATTTTTACTTTTTTGTATTTTCAGCATTTTAAAATAAAAATAAAAAGTAATACTAACAGTAAGTTAGAAGGAATGCTCCAAAATACTAACAGTGGTTAAAATAGGGTAGTAGGATTATAGGTGATTTTAAAATTCTTTATCTATTTTTCCTAAAATTTCTATATTCAAAAATGATTTCATTGTTCTTATACTAAGAAAATAAAAAAATGGAAAAGATGCAAATACAGTCTATATATGAATATGTATATGCACACACATAAAAAGTCTGAAACTTTATACATCAAAATCTTAATAGTGTTTATTTCTGGATGGTGATGTAATGAATGATTTAAAACTTCTTTCTGTTTATCGACATCTATTAATTTTCTAAAATATGCATGTATTATTTGTGTGATAAATAAAACTATGAAATAAACCTCTTAAATTTTTGTATAGTGTGATAAACCCCACAAACTTATGTACAAATAAGAAAACTGGAATGAAAAAAACAAAATACCGCATGTTTAAATAGGTTTAGGGAGGGAGAGTTTACTGGGGAGATTTTCAATACTCTGTTGACATAATTTGGGACAACATGAAGTGATGCAAAACTGAGGCAAGGTATCCCTATTGCAGGTGGAAATGTGGCTCGTGTTTCTAGCCGATTACCTTGGCTTCCTTTCGCCAAAGCAGGGTCACGTGCATCAACATTTGGAATTGCAAAACAAGTGTTGATTGACTGGTCTGAAGGGATTTTTTAATTTGGGATCCTGGGAGTATGACGTACAAGCTTGTGCTAGGGTTTCCCACCTTTCCCATGCAGAGGCTGGGATTCATCCAGGACCCTGGGCCGGGGCGGCTTTTCCACAAGAGTGTTTCCTTACGCCTGAGCTGAACTGTGTGGATGGCCCTTGCAAGTGGCCACTGAGAGACCCTTGCTTCTGTTGAGCTGATAGGCATGTGAATTAACACCAAGATTTCAATGATCTTGCTCCAATTCTGAAATAGAAAGGGGAGAAGGAAGCAAAGCCCCCGCCCCCAACCTGCCCTGCACTCTGAGCTCCCTGCCCCCCTCTCCTCCCCTTGCCAGCTTCCACACCTCTTTGGTACATGCAGTGTATATGTTAATATAACACTCTTATCTACCGACAGTGTATGTGTACTCTGAGATGTCTTGTGTTTCTTATTTATTTGTTTATTTTAAAGTAAACTTTATTTCAACTTCAAAAAATAAAATAACAGACATAAGGCAGCTAAACAAATTATGGAAGCATTACTCTAAAAAATTCTGTCCAGGCACATTTATATCATTTATTCCTAAAATCAAACTCAATTGTTTCTGTAGTGTTCAGGAATATACATATTATTATTTTTTAATATTTGTGCATCTTGACAGTGCTCCTTGAGGGTCCCAGCCATGCCTTCCAATTCTCAGAATTCAGTAGTCTTGCATGACAGAAGTAGCCCTGTATGGGGGGCGGGAGGGTGGTGGTGTGATCATTGCTGGAGGCCCTGGATTCTACTCTCTACTCTTGTCACCATATGAGCCTTGAAAAATCACCTTTTCTCTCTGAACCTCAGTTTCTTTTCTGGAAAACGAGGAATTGGAATAGAGTCGGGAACCACAAACTCAAAGGCCTACAGAAGCAAGGCGTGTAACATAAATGAGTGAAGCAGTCCAGATATAAGAAGAATTTTTCTCAGAAGATACGATTTTCTTGACTTATTTTCTCACATTTGAGAAAGACATGGGTACAAGGAACTATTTCATTATTATTAGAAAAACATATGCAAGAACAATGAGAAATGGCAACTAGTGTTCTACCTCATTACTGGGGAGACATAGGGAGTACTGGCGATTGTGGCAAACTCATAACTGGCCTAAGGGGACTGCCAGTACTATCCAGCTGATTGTTTCCATGTTGGAATAGGGGCCAGGGTTTTCAGATTCTCTCATCTTTAAGACACGCCACGTATGCAGCTGTTTATGTTAAACCTCCCCATTTTTAAATGTTGGCAATTAATGTAAACTGTTTTTACTGCTCAATTTTTCTACTCTATCTGACAAAAGGTGCTGCTATGTGAGCATCGGGAGGTTCCTTACCAATTTCCCGGGACTAATTTTTCAGAAAATGCCCGTTTTATCAACAGCAAGATTTAGGATATTGAAACTTCTTCCAACATTTTTTTAAGGACAAAACCAGTAATGCCTACAAAAGCAGCTTGATGTTAAAAATTAAAGTCTAGGCTTTCCCATCTTCTCAGAAGCTTAGACAATCAGAGCTGGTATGAGGGTAGAGGGAAAAGCATATGGTGTGGAATATAAAAGACTGGCTGGCTTGAGGACACTTAAAAACTTTAGATGGTCAAGCAGAAGAAATGAAGGGAGCGTGAAGGCAGGTAGATGGTGAACAATGGAGCCTCTCTTTGAGCTCCTGTCTGCAGCCAGGTGATAGGAATGATTCTCTTTCTCACACAATCCTTTGCCTTTAGGATTGAACATTTGTTTTCAATTTTAACAGTTACATTGCATGCTTTCATTACACCATTGTCTAAAAAATTGCCAAGGCCCTAACCGTTGTAATTTATCTTTTGTACTATGTAATTTGGAGCCGTTCAGGCCAGAAAAAAACATCTGTATTGAAAGGTTGAACTCGACACAGTTTCGAGTTCTACACTGGGCTCATTCTAAGGTCAGTTTCCTCATAAACCTCGTTATCACTGTTGGTTTTATTCATTCTATTTGACATATTAAGCTTCTATATCTTGGCATAAAGAACACAATATTGCAGCATATTGGCAAGCTCATTTGCTTTTCCCAGCTAGTGTTGTGTCCAAATATCAATCCCCAGGGATAAACACGTGTATATCGACTGCAGGAAAATGAAGCTGAGCAGCAGGTGGCCTTTTGCCGCCTAATGAACATGGCAATCTGTTACTATCACCGCGGCGCTTTTCACTAGACAATTAGGCAACTAAGCATGTAATTATTCAGGCCAACGAGAGGCTCTCCTCTAATTTCATCTTTTCATTGCTGTTTACTCACCCACACTCCCCTCATTAGCGAGAGATTTTCCAGTCTATGCTAATTGGTTTCAATAACATTCATTCCAGTTGAAAGAGAGCGATTCCGTTAATTGAGAATCGAAAGAATCTTTTCATTTTAAGTGCATCCTACTATGGAAATCTGAATACTCTCAACAGGTCGAGCTAATGAAATTAAGTCACACAGCCATTAGTGGCGTAATAGGAATAAAGTAATTTATTTTCACGGAAGCATGTGCTATAGATCCAGGACAATTAATACTACTTGAAGTGGATAGTAACTTGGAAAAACCATAGATTGAGGATAAACGAGATGATTTCCCATAGAATGACTTGTTTAATCCCTGGTTTATACTCCTTGTCCTTTTGGTGTCACTTTCAGAGTATTTAAAGTGAAGGGAACTCATTTGCAAAATGACATTTTTACTAATTGTATATGAAAAGCAGTGGTGTTTCCTATAGCAGCCACTGAAATGTATTAAGATAACTCAATTGGTTAGCTGTGTTGGCTATTTTAAGCAGAATGTGCTTATAACACTTTCACAGCAAAACGATTAGTCACCTATGAGTATCTCTGTCTTTCTTATGTAGTATTAGCATATTTATATGTGTGTGATTTAGGATTGTTCTGAGCCCTATGTCACAGCTCTAGCATCTGATGGCACTTGGAATCCATCACAGGTATTACGATATTCAGGTGCTGTGGAATCAATGCCAGGAACAGGCAGAATCAGAATTTTAAACATGAAGTGCTAACAAATGCATTTATATAAAAAGCATGGCCGTGCAATCAAACTAAATTATCTAAGAGAAAACTTAAGTGTAAATGAAGTAATGGCCTTTGTTTAGGGCTGCATATTACAATTCAATATTGACAATAATGCCCCGATTAGAAGACTAGTATATTTTCTTGCCAGGAAGAATTTATTTATTTATTTCTAAAGCAAATCTCTTCCAGTTTCAGAGGAGGGTGAAATATTGAATATATTACTTCCACACAGACAAAAGTGTATCTATATCATGACACTTTTACCAAAATTCTCATATCTTATTTAGTTGTTATTTTTTTAAAAATGGAATAATCCATAGGAAACCGTTTTGGTTGCTATCAGACTGGCTTGCCTGGGTATAAAATTCCCTTTCCTCCTTGCACAGAAGAACCAAGATCTGCTGTGACCATTAGTATATAATGCAGAGCTGCCCGTTTCTAGATGATCCTGAGAAGGTTGGTTGGTTGGTGGGTGGGTGGGGGTGGATGGAAATGTT